>VZTT01071135.1:322-36764 GCA_013400855.1 Buphagus erythrorhynchus
TGCTGTTATGGCTGGGGCAGCACCACGAGACCCACACCGGCATGGCAGGGGCAGCACAACTCGCAATAGACTTTGTTGTTAGCTGTTTTTAGCCAGCCATGCTGCGGACAGACAGACAAAAGCAGCAGCAGCAGTTTTGTTTCTTTTCCCGGTGCCCCACATGAAGGAAAGGTGCAGGGGTGGCAATGCGCAGCCAGCGTGACTCGCACAGTGCCAGCAGTGACCAGGAGGAGGGACACAGCTATTCCTCAATTGCAGAGCCTGGACAAGGTCAACCTTTCAGTGCTGCAGAACTCTATAAAAACTGTTTCAATTGATAAAGCTTGAGATGAGCTTTATCCAAATGAGCCTATGAACACCAATTCTCCCCTGAATCAAGAAAAGGGTGAAGACACATAGAGGAAACAACTTGGGATGCTGAGGTCAGTGAAGGAGTCAAATTCTAAATGGGAGGGGATTTGAGGAGATACTTTAGTCTTGGGCTGAAATCCTCTTGTAAGGTTATAGGGAAGATATAATTGATACATCAGACTTTTCCTCTGTAACTCATAGAAATGCTTTGGGAGGATGTAGTGTTCTAACACAACTGTAAGCTTAGGCATCAGTATTGAAATGGGCAGTTGTTGCAGTAGCTGTAATCCAATGAGAAGCTTGAACTGAGAGAGATGAGAAACTTGGCCTCCAGAGATGGGAGCAGAAAACTTTTTTTCCCAGAGATAAAAGAAGAGAACTTCTGTTTCTATGCTAGAACAGCTCATCCTTAAAATTGCACCCCAGTAAATTGACTTGGCCCATGAAAACAGCCGTGGGAAAGCTCAAGGCATGGGAGGGACTTTCACACTGCAAACAGGTTTTTCCTCTCTTGAGCTGCTGATTTGCTGTGACACTGAAGCCATAAGAGAACTATTTCTTGTGGAGAAGTTTCCACAGCATGACAAGAGAGAGACTCCTCTCCCTAAGAGAACTGAAGAAAGACTATTCTAGAGGTGGTAAACCGATTGAAAGCCCCAAGTTTTGTCTCTTTATGTTGTCAGTGGGAAGGAAAAGAGGGAGGGGGGGAGAAATGTTCTAAAGGTTTATTCTGATTTTCTTACCATTTTTCTTTCAATTTTGTTAATAAAGCTTTTCTTTATATCCTGTAAAGTTTTGAGCCTGTTTTGCCCTCTTCCTCCTAATCTGTAACTAACAGCAGGAAATGAGAAAATAATTTCTAGTGGGTGCACTGGTGTTTGGCCAGCACTCAATCCACTACATAATTGGTGCATTGACCAGGAAACTCAAATTAGCAAACCAAAACTGCTACACTAAATAAGTGGTAATGTACGTAAGAACAGCTAGAGAACACATTTTGCTTTTAACGAGTACGCCCTGTATGGTACAACTTTTAATACCACAGAATATTTCAGTGACTTTATCTGCAACTGTTTCAGCAAGGATGCTCCAGGTGCTGATTATGGAACAGCAGCCAAAAATCAGTGTCTGCCTCACACAAGCAAAAACCAACCTCCAACTTGAAATCAGTAACTAAGGTTATTATACCAAGTACAGTGGTCTTATTACTAATAGGATACCATTTATGTTCAAGAGACTGAAGGACAATTCAGATCCTCTGAGCTGTCAAGATAGTAAAGGGAAGAAATAACTGAGCACCAAGAGCTGTCAATGGGTATTTTCCCATTTAATCAAGAGCCATTAGAATGGGCCCCAGCAGACAAGTTCCTAACATCGGTTTAGAACTCTGTGTGCTTGTCTGGTGATCACAGTAGAAGCAGATAGCTTCTAAAAGCTAGCAGGCTGCTAAGTGAAGCTGAAGGACATGAACTTGGCTCCCAAAACCTGGATTGGACAAACCTCTACCAGTGTAATCATAAAACAGGGAGCTGACAGAGGGATGCAAAAATTTAACTCATTTGGATTTTGAAAATTCCCCCCAAACCTCAGCAATGTCACCTGGCTGGTACAGCTCCCTTCAGCTCACAGGCATGGTGAAAGAGCTGGATACTCACGCAAGGAGTTCTCTGAGGTTCAGCCACCCAGCCCTGCTCCCTTGGCCTACAATGAGTTTACTTTTCAGGAACTGGCTGTCAGGCAGGACAGATTCCACTGCAGGTGCCAGTGTGTCACTGGTAATGATACACTTGGCCTTTGAAGCCTGGAGTCGGTATGAGATGTCTTTGGCTGTTAGTTGGGATGTTCCTGGAATAAGGACAATTCCTGGAAAAAAGCAAGAAGCAATTGAGAAAACTCAGTATTTCCCAAAAATGCTTGATCGTGTCTCTCTGTTGATGCTGATTTTATGCATCATGGATGTTTAGCAGTTTAAAAGCAGAACAAAATAGATATATTACATTATTAATGACTCTAATCATGTAAGTTCTTCTATTATACATTCAGCTCCCTTACAATGGATGTGGTCAAGTCTGCCTTTAGGCTGCAGCCATTCACCCCTCACTGGCTTCACCTGAGGATGCCATTTGACTGGACCATGTCTGGCCCTGTGGTTCCTGTGTGGGTGCTGCCAATTCTCCTTCTAGGCAGAAGATCAGTTGTAGAGGTCACATTAGAATATTCCTGTGTGCATTTTCTTCACTGTAATCTAACACATGGCTTGTACCCTCTCTTTGCTTTCTCTCAGCACCCAGCAGTCAGGGAGTCACTCACCCGTTCGCATGCAGGCCACATTCAGGAGCCACCACTCAGGAACACGAGGCAGAACTGCTATGACTCTGTCTCCTCTCTGCAAACCACAGGCCCCAGAAAGGACATTGGCTGCCTTCCTGGACAGAGAGCCCAGCTCCTCAAAGCTCCACTTGACCTCCTCTCCCTCATCATTGACCCACCAAAAAGCTGGATTTGCTGGTTTTCTTCCATCCTGCAACATGTGAGAAGATATTAAAATAAGACAAACCTTAAAAGGTTTCACTTCAATAGAAATCACCCTTGACAACTACTCTCTTAGGGTGATACCCATCTTTCTGACAAACAAAATAAAATGGTGCCAGTATTATCCAGTATCCATCAGTAAAACTGTATCATCTGAGATTTATTCCACTTTGTCTGGGTTTTGACTGGGGTAGAGTAAGCACTGCTTAGCAACAACTAAAGCAAGGACTTCCCATTTTTTCACACTCTGCCAACAAGGAGGTGCATGAAAAGCTGAGAGAGATCATAGACAGCTGACCTGAACTGCCCAAAGGGATATTCCACAGCACAGAAGGTCCTGCCTGCTCTGTTTATACCCTGGTGGGAAGTTGGTTGAGAGGTGCCAATCGCTGTTTGAGCACAGGCTGGGTGTTGATCATTGGGCAGTTGTGTTGTGAATCATTTGTCTTTTCTGGGTTTTCTTTGTTGCTCTCTCTTTTTGTTATCTCCCTTTTCATCACTGCTACTTCCACTAATACTTCTACAATAATGATAATTATTATGAATATTCTTCCTCTTCTTCTTATATTTTATTTCAATTCTTAAACTGTTCTTTCCTCAACCCATGGTTTTTACCTTTTTTTTCTTCTAATTCTCCTCCCCATCCCACTGGGGAGTGTGTGTGTGATCCAGTGGCACTTTTTTACTTGACAGCTGGGGTTAAACTACAACTCAATGTCTATAAAATAAAAGACAAATACTACCTTTTCCAATTGTGCCCACTCATCTAAGACATCACTTGCAAAGTTGAAATATTCTGGCAGTTCTGTTTTGCACTGGTTTATAGATTCATAATAGGAAATAATCTGAGATGTAAGAAGCCTGTTGTTTCCATGGAATGATCTGGAAGGTGACCTGAGAATCCGCAAACACTGAGGAATCCAGGATTTAATAAATGTTCTCATGATATATGATGTTTTATCTGATGGTGAGGGGAAGAATCAGGTGTACACCTAAGGAATCAGTCACCTGGAATGAAAGAAAATACATTTAAAACCAGACAGTTATTGGATGCTGTCTAGTTTGTGATGCTGGATGAATTAATGCAAACCAGCTTGAATAAATAGGTTGTTTGAACACATCCCTGTTTTCCCTATTATTTTATGTTCCTTCTTTTCTTGTAAAGGGATAGTGCAGTGCTTTTCATTAGAATATTTGTCCTCTACTTTGTCAGCTGATGAATGACTCTCATATCTCATCTCTAAAATTTCTCTTGCCAGTCCTTTTCTCAATATCTATGTTTGGATTCCTGTAAATTTTATGTTACTTTGCCTGCTTACAGAAATAAAATGCCACTACTTTTGAAGTATTTTAGGAGACTATAACCTTGACTTAAAACTGTCTCTGTAATTATGTTATGCCTTAAACCTGCACTAGATGGCGAGTCACACTGAATTTATGCACCAATAAAACTGATGAATGTCTGATTTATTTTCTTATGTGTTCTATTTTCTTTGAGGGAATGAAATAAGCACAAGATAGACAGTAGGTGAGCAAAGGTGGAGTGCCAAAGACTTCCATTTGTTTTGCACTTCAGCTGAAGTTTGCAGCTTAGGAAAAGATACATGTTGTAAAATGAACTTGCAAAGAAAGTGCCAATACTTCTAGTTTCTCCTAGTCTTTCCTGCACAACATACAGGTACATATGGAAGAGACAGAATGGATAATGCCACAAGTATTTAAAGCCCAACCCTGAAAGTCAGGAAAACTGGATTTTCACTTACAGGTGCTGAATCATCAGATAAACTTGTTCTGAGTGTAATGAAGTCCTTAAGGATGTACCCATATATCTAAGGGAATTTTTCCCCCAATTCAATGAAATCAGCTTTGCTTTTAAACTTTTTTGTGCCATGATATTTTCCTCATTTAATAGCCAGCAGTACATATCTGTCTCCCAGGGATTCTATGCAGTTACTTTCACCTTTGCATTATTTATTGCAAGTGTAGGTGTAGTGAGAGCTTCCAGGGTTCAATGCCAATAAATAACAGTAACTGGCATCACTCTGAAATCACTGTCTTTGTGAGGCAAACGAGAGAAATTGAGACAGAAGGAGCACATATGAGGCATGTCTCAATGGCTCTTGACCACATATTTTAAAGGGTGTGAGTGGTTACTAAGTAGAAGGCTCTAGGATATTATTTATTCTGAATCCAGTGTTTCCTGCTGACTGGACTGTGACTTCTGCAGAGGGCAGATTTTCCATAGCTGTCAAACTACAAACCACAAAATGGAAGCCAAAGCTAGCTAGCTAGCACTGATGAAGAAATGCACAGAATGTGACCTTATCTGCTCTATGTCTAAATGAAAACATTGCTCTCCACCAGTTCAGTTCCACCTAAAACTCACTCCTTTCCTCATTACAAATCTGTCCTGGCAGGATGGACTGTTGTATGCTCCTCCTTTTTCTGCAGTTCCCTTTCAGGACATGGAGGTTAGAAGCCCTTTCCATGATGGAGCCTATTTCCTGGTAGGAGGTTTCCAGGAGGGATTTAAGTTGACAGCTATTAGTTTTAGTGGCAGACAAGGGAAAACCAGCTCTCTCAGCAAATGGTTTTGTCATCCTACCTTTGTTCTGGGAGCCTTAGGCTGTGTTCTGAGCTTAAACACTGCCTGCTCAGCTCAGAGACCTTGTTAGTTTTAGCCTGCAATTCTGAGAGATGCTTTTTAACCTTACTAGTATGTTGCTTGAAAGACATCTTTGGAAAGGAAACATGTCTTCTTTCTTTCTGTTATGAAGAGAAAGAGACCACAAAGTCAAATGGGAGACTCTTATCTTTCTGCTTCTTTTTCTCCTTTAGTACCTGATTGCTGAATCTTTATTTATGTGTGATCTTATCTTGCAAGCAGCCTGAATACACAGCTCCTGATTTCATTAGGCATGCTCTACAAGTACTAATAGAACACATCTCAAGGTGCATTACAACACAAAGCTTTTGAGCCTGATAGAAAAGTTTGCTGGAAACACAGCCCCACTCACAGCAGGCATGAAAACAGACTCAATTTCAGCAATATGCCCTCCAAGATCCTTCACCCACAGAAAATAGAGGCTACCACATCAACCCCCATTATGAACATTCCTTCTTTTTAGTGGTTCTCTCCTGGATTAAAAGTCTGCTAAAGGCAAGAAGTGCAAAGCATCACTTACTACTCCTCAAGAGGAAGAAAGAGTCATTATTGAAAGAATTTCTTCTTGGTTCTACTAATCCAGACCCATGTGTTGTGAAGTCAGCTCTGTCCTTTGTGCCACTGAAAAAAACCACTAGAATACCTGGTCTCCTCTACCAGCTATAGCTTTGGGGGTAAAGTTCACAAATTTCATAAGAGTTTAAGGGTCAAAGATGTTTCTGCTACAACTGTGGACTGGCAGGCGTTTACAGAACACTAGCACACTCTGTAGATCGAAGGAATTCCAGAATCTTGATATTTCTGTAAGATATTTTTTTGAATGTTCTAAAAAGATTGTCTAGGGAGACCTCATAGTTCACATGCACAGTTGATAGCTATCCTAAAGATGAATTGGTACATTTAGTCCCTTCAGTTTATTGCACAGAAAATTGTGTTACCACTGAAAACCAATGGCAAAATCTTCTGGTTTAAGCCATGAAGTGGTATCTTATTTGAGCTACAGCTTGGCATTTAAGTACAGAGGGGAGCCTCACAGACAAGACATCGAAGAGTTACAGACATCAAAATTACCTTTGCAAAGAAATGAGAGTTTTTCCCTGACTTCAGCATACTCTCAGTCAGATCCACAATTAGTAGACCCATAAATGCAAGAGACAAGCAAACATTAGGCAGAGGAGCAGCCCTCAAATAGTCCCAGGTACCTGACCTGCTGCTTTGTCTGCAGCCCTGACAAGAGAAGGGTGTCTAATTACACTAGCACACTCTGAACCCACTGGTGCTTCTGTAGGCAAGTGTTTCCTTCTCCCTGGCTTGTTTATTTACAGAAACAGTAAACCAAACTTCCCCATAAAGGCTTTCTCCCCTCCCCCAAACACTACTAAAGATGGAGAAGTACTTAACTAATTTAATCTTCCCCTGGAAAGGTGCAATTGGCTCCACTGGTGGGGGACTGTTATCAGCCTTATCAGGCTCTTGGTTTGGCTGATACAGCTGCAGACGTGAGCAGCAAACCCTACTGCTTAATGTTCCTTTGCTTCTTTCTCAGTATCTAGATAAAGGCAGGACAAGATGAAGATGCATCCATTTTTCCTTCTTCTACTGTTGTTTCTCACAGGCTTCTTGGCAGCAGACAGTATAAGCCCAAATGAAGCAAAGCTAAAGAAAACCAAGCTCCCCAAAATAAAAAAGGAGAACCATGTCCTCTTGCTAAAACCGAGCAACTTTGACAGAGCATTGAAGGAAACCAAATACCTCCTGGTGGAGTTCTGTGAGTATCAATTTCCACTCCCTTACTCTGGTGGCTCTGCAGAAAATAACTGATTTTGGGGCACTCAAGAATGCTTGTTTTACCACTCCTTTGTCCCCTAGTAGTCCTTGTTTGTTTTGGTTTCCTTCATGTATCTATTCCTGATTGTAACTACAATAATTTATTCTTTTTTGGGGTGGTTAAATACCAGTCTGCTACATAAGACAGTGCTGAGTTGGCATTCTTTGCTCCCACTGCCTAATTTTGCAAGTATGTGTTTCACAGCAGTGATGGGTAAAACATATTAAAAAAACCCCAACCAAACAAAAGTTAATCAGGGAGTGCTTTTCTCCCTCTTACATTTTCATCAGCACTTTGTATGAGGTTTTTTGGATGGCATCTCTCTGCGAGCGTTTGGGTTTCAGGGATTGTTTCTTTCAATATTTTGATGTCTTTAGTTGCATAATATTGCTCTTGTTCCCTAAAAGGAGCACTTGATTAGGTAGAGGCAGGTTTGTGGTCCTCCTTTTAGGTTCACGTTCATTCCTTCTGGGGAGAAAACTGGTGGGGTTTTTGAGTAACTAACTTTGTTATAAGGTCTGGCCATCAAGTACATCACAAAGGCAAAAGCCAAGAGGCAGATTCTTGTGATGTTACCCATCTAGGAGTTCAGATGCTGCATAATTTCCCGTGCCACAGACAGGGCCAGCAGCTTGCTGGTGGCAGAAATCCTTTGATCTGCATAAGGCAGCAAAACCTTTGTCTCTGTTGCTTGGGCTTGACCTTGCTCTGCTGAGCCAAGCTCCCTGAGCTCAGTGCACACGTCCCCTTAACTTTAAATCACACAAACACTTGCAAACCTGCCCCCCTTTGGAAGCAGGTGCCAGACACAGGCACAAGCTGAACCTGAAAACTGTTCCATATTTGGAAGGGATATTTAAAATCAAGGCAATATCCTAATTTTGCAGAAGTGCATCTAATTTGTTCTTTTGCATCACTACCAAATGTGGATTCTAGTGCAGCTAATATAATATAATAAAATATGATATGATATAATATAATATAGCAATAATAACATATTATATATAAAATATTAACATATAGTATTATATTCGATGTAATATTATAGCAATAAACAATAAAACTGATAATAACATAAAGAAAGAATATAACAAAGACAATAAAGATAATAATAATAGTAATAATAATAATAATAATAATAATAATCGTGATGTAGTGTAGGTCAACCTGAAATGAAAACACTTGTATTTCCAACAATAAAACCTAAAATATGCTAAGGGACTCAGGAAACTAAAAATATGTTTGGATCATACCAAACATTTCATTAATCCTGAAACAAGGTTATAAAACTTCAAGTGTTTTTAAACTTTCAGAATAATCACATTAGAAAGTTATTTAAAAGCTAGTGCTTAAAATTTTTAGATACTTCTGAAAGTGTTGAAATTTAGGAAGATTTTGTTTACTAATTGTGAACGATTTAAAGCTATTTGCCAAATTCAGTCTGCAGTTGTGAACTGTTTTATTTCTCTGAAGATGCCTAATTTTGGTGAAAAAATAACTTATTAGAAAAACCCTAGCCATTCTGTATTCTCATCTTTGTAAGAGCTGTTTCAAAGCACAGGATCTAAATGGCCAGGTCAGAGTAGAGTTTGTGGACAAACTTTCTTAGTACTGGCAGAGATTATCAACAGTGAGATATTGCAACCCACTTCAGGATTGCAACCAATTATGAGTGGAAAACAGACATGAAAAAGTTCATAAAGGGACAGGAGATGGAGAAAGAATTGCTCAGAATACAGCAGCCCAGGAACTTGGGCACTCAAAAGATGTGGGGATCCAAATTAGGCTTCCTCGCCCCTTCTTCAGAACAGTCTTGGACCTCTCTGATATCACACCACCCTCACACCTGGCTTCTTCAGAAGGGAAGGACAAACAGACTCTTCCATTCCCCACCCCATCTTCCAAAATACAGAGATGAAAACACACATTGCTCCCTAAACACACCTTGCTCTAGTGATCCTCATCACTTTCTAGTTTGGACCAAAGGCCAACATGTCAATCTAAGGGCTTACTGAAAACTCATGGATTGCCTTTTCCCCACAAACTAAAGACATCCACAGTCCCTGGAAAGAATTATGGAATCACTCCCAAGAGTGATGAGCTCCACAGCACACTCAGCATTATCTGGAAATCACTGGCCCCAATCTCTATGGCTCCCTTTGGAGACATGCCACTAAACAGCCTCTGGGGCAATGAAAAACTATCCTGCAGTGAGGCACTGCCCTGGGGTGTAGGAAACATGACTCCACAATGCTGAATGAGCTGATTCACTTGCTGTAATAATTTCATTGCCACAGTGCTAGGAGACTAAAGATGAGACCTGCATAGAAAAGCCATAAAGTCTTAATCTTTTATATCCTACTTCTCAGAAATCTGTCTAAATAAACAACTAGTGTTAACAAGGAACTATTTAGGAAACAGATAATGTGAGAGAAAACAATATTGCCCACATCACCCAGGAAATCTGTGAATTAGTTTCAGAAATCCAGAACAAATGTAAGACCTGAGATCTTTTTCTTCCTGACTCATTAGCAATCACAGAGACATAGGGAGTGGGAAGGAGGCTTCCCAGAAGATGGGATTTCTTCTGGTGCTGTACCAACACCAGAAAAGTTAGAGCTACAAACTTTGATTCAAGACTGTGCCTTAGGCCACCTATCAATTATAAGAAAATCCCAATGCTTTCCCTGTTGCATAACATTATTTACTTACCAGTCCCACAGTATTTGTCAGGTGAGGTCTGCTTTGATGTTTTCTGCCCAGTGACTCCCAAGTATTTTTAATACCTGTCAGTTCCACCCTCACAGTGTCCCAGGTCTGCCTTTCTTCAGGAAGAGTTTCTATAAATACATGCTGACTTCTGGCCAGGCAGTGTCAGATCCCTCAGATCCCTCTGGAGCTGGGCAAAGTTCACAGGGGAAGTACTCAGTGTGAAAACAAAGCATTGACCCAGAAATCCAGCACTGTTCCTCTCTCATCCCATCTGTTTTGTGCAACAAGTCATGTCTGAAAACGGTGCAAGCATCACCCAGCAATGTGTGAGCCCTGCCCAGCACCTCATCTCAGCACTCAGTTGAAAGTGCTCTTCTGCTGCAGGCTGTGGCATCTCCCAGTCCATGTTAAACTGATCTAAATTCCACACAAATGAGCACAGGGAATTCAGAGCACTTGTCACCAGCAGAAGGTAGACCTTAGATCAATGCTGTCTGCATGGAAGAGTTTCACTGTTTACACTACAGACTGCCTGAATATAAGTCCCTCTGTTTACTTTCACTGCAGAGAAAAGCAAATAAACACCTTAAAAAGTCTCAATCACTCTAACAAATATGCCTATCACAGAGAGAATAAACTGCATACACTTACAAACACAAACACTGAAAGCACTGCTTTCAGAGCACTACCATGCTAACAACATTTCCTCCAACTTATCAGAAGAATTAATGAAAAGACACAGACCTGTGAATGCTTGATTCCACAGGTTTCTGGGAATTCCTACTGCTGCTCTTTCCAGTGAAAAGTTTTTAGATCCTAAATAAACATAGGAATAACCTAAGGACAAGCACACAAGTGGTGCAGACATTGTGCTGCTGCTTTGTGTGCTAAGCACACTCTCATTTATGAAAAGGTGATGTTTACCTTTTCTAGCAGAACATTTGTACATCTAGTGAGGCACCGGGTCAGCCACAGTATTCCTGCAACCTGTGACTGGCAGCCTGTGCTGAGATAATGGCATTTAATAGGCAAGATGAGGGTTACTCTTGAAGACAATCTCCTTTTTAAGGCACAAAAGCTGAAGGTGATGCTATTAAGAAGAAATTGCAGTTACCTGCAGCAGAATTACTTACTAGCATGGGGTCCTCATTTAGGTGTCTCTCACACATGCTTATTTTAGTGAATGTTTACAATAATCCAAATTTAGCATAAACCCTGATGTTTACATAGAAGAAAATACCAAATGAACTGCAAATCTCAGTTAAAAAGTATAGAGGTCAGCACAGGAGGTTATGGCTGTATCTCACTCTAAAATAGAAAGGGAGAATTCAAGGTCACACAAGCAAGCTTGCAACTACAGCAAGATTAACATCCTTCCACTCTGATATGTTGAACATGAATCTATCTTCCATCTCAAGACTCTTCTACAGAGAAATTTATATATCTGTAGTGCAATTGTAAAAGCAGCCTGCCCAGATGAGAAATGGGACTGCTGAAATGGTTTTGTGACCATGTCAGAAACTAACAGCCAGGAAATCAGTATCTGGCAGGACAACAGGCACATTCACAATGACTGCAGCAATCCCTAAACCATCAATTCAGACAGAATAATGAGATTGAAGGCCACCAGCAATTAGCTAGAGGAAAATTAACTCATTGTGCTTCTATGTATACCCACTTTAAGAATTCTTTAGGGTCATTAAACACATTCATGTATCAGCAAAAGATTTATCCATCCACATGTCAATGTATTTTAGCTCAGTAAACTGCACCATGAAAAAGAAGTAGCAGCTTACTCAAGCTGTCAATATACTGAAGAGGTAAGAGTCAAAACACAGGATTTCTGGTTCTCTTCCCACTTCTAATTTTCAAACGCTTAATTTATCCTTGTTTTTATTTACAACACAACTGAAACTACTGATAATGGAAACCTTCTCCCATGTTAATACGAGGCTGTTTTGAGCTGACAGCCTTTGAAGGGCCCCTTGCTTCTGGCAGCTGTGGCACAGCACACTGGGTTACACAGGTGTCCCCCCACCCACACATGCCTTCCCTGGTGACCTTGTCACCAGCTCTGTTGCCTCTTATCCGTGTCTGCTGTTGTTCCCTGCTGATGCTGCTCGAGTTTGGAGCCTGTGATGCCACATTAGCCCCAGCAGCTGCTGCCTCATCCCACGGCCTGAAGCGATCGGTGTCAATCAAAATCTAAACCAGAGGAAGCGAGACAAAACTCAAGAAAAGGCTCCAAATAAAAGGAGTGATGATTTCCTGCAACACTCAAACGACTTGAAAAATAAAGCACCTGGGAGGCAAACAGAGAATGAGTGGAATGAAAAGGAATTGATGGAGAGCTGAAGAGGAGTCTAATCACTCAGGAAAGCAGGGGAAAGGTGCATGATGGATGTTTCCACATGATTTCTGGGTAGCCAAGGAAACAGTTTTATCTGTCTGTTCACTCACTGAACTTGAGTCTCACAGTTAGCAGGTCAGTGGTACTTAAAGTTCTCCTGGGCTGACTGCAGGAGTCATGCACTTCTCCCAGCTGCAGCATGGAGCTGCTAACTCCAACTCTTATTATCTAAGCATGCTACTTACATTCCTAGTTAGCTGCAACTCTGACTGCTCAGGTCATTCAGTGGTAAGAGATCATTCCTAAAATATCTGTTTGGAATTAAAATATTTCAGAGAAAAATGGATCCTACGCCCTCTTCCCCCCACACAATCTACCTAAATTTCTAGTGTCTAAGCTTAATATTTCTTTTATATTTGTGAGACTTCAGCTTCTGTGTCTGGACTTCACCAACAGTTTCATCTGCCCCTTCTTATTTCACTGTGCAAAAAGCACTTAAGCTTCCACTTTCCCAGCTGTGGTAAAACACAGCTGTGCAACCTTAGGCTATTAGGAAAAAAAATCATTATACTGAAATTGCCTCTGGTGTAAAAAGCTGACATAGAATTAGCTGAAAGCTGCTGAATCCTGGTTTGCTATGGAGTTTCCTTCTCCTTACTCCAACTGCACTCTGCCCAGAGCCATACACTCTTCCTCTTGGAAAGCCCAGTGACAGCTCTGGGCCAGCCCTGCCATCTGCAGTCACTGTCTATCAGCACTCTCAAATTGCATAGCAAGTATTCCTTGTCTTATTGAATAGTCCACCTTTGCAATCATTTTCAGCAAAAATATTTCAGAAAGGCTCAGTGTCTCTAGAAGCAGCAGTAGTTTTATAGGGTAGACATGCAATATCTTACATTGACAGGTCAGAATCACAGGTTTTTTGCAATTGCCTCTACAGCATATTGAGGTACAACTGGAGATACTTTCCCCCCTTTTTTTGGTACTAGGAGATAACACATTGCAATCCTGTTGAGGGAAAGGTTCATAAGACTATTTTTATCAATTGGAAATAGGAAATTAAATTTTGGGTAAAATTTCTTTGAAAAACTGTAATAAACTTATTTGATGAAACACTAATTTTACAGGCAATTAGAACACAATTTGGGTTTGGACTGTTGTCTCAAGGCTAATTTTCTTCATTTGGAGAACACCTTCTCTTCATCTCATGGTATCTGAGTATTCCCTGAGCTGACACTAAGTTTTGTTCTACTAACAGGAACCCTTTGGCATATTAGCAGCTGGAGGAGCTCTTCCAGTGCAGGGGTTTGTGAGTCTCTGCCAAGATGGGTCTATATGTGACTGGATGTGGAAGGACCTATCACTATCACTTCAATATTTTGAGAAAATGGCATTATTTGATGCTAATCTTCATACTTGCTGCAGCAGTAAGGTGGAAGAAAATGATTGATGGCTGGGATTCAGAGCAAGGATAATGATGAACAATACAAGGAATGTAACTCAGCACTGAGTTAGATTATGGATTTATCTTTCATGTATTAGAACTCTTACAGAAATGTCCATTTACTTTTTGGTTATAACCACGTTGGGCAATGTCTTCACCAGGCATGCTCTAAAGAAGTGCATCTGCCATTTTGTGAAAGAAGAAAATACAGTTGTTTTGTTACATTTATGCTTTGGTACATTTGTGTGTGTGCTAGTGCCGTTGTATATCTGAATGTGTGTATACACAAAAACACTCATATATACACAGAAGAACAAACACAATTTTATGAAACCAAATTTAACTGCATACTTTCCATCTGTTTCTACTTGCAAAGTATATTGAAGAAACAAAAAATTTTATGTGCACAATCTAAAGAAAAAGGTTTTGTTCTTTATAATAAAAGAAATTTACAGGACAGAGTATCTCAATTTCAATCAAAATTTGGGTCTTTTTCAACCCAAGTTGCCAAAATATAAAGTTCTAGGCCTTTATATCTTACTTGTCCTTGAATGCAGAGCAGTTTGTGTGCCTAGTTTCCTTCCCTTGCCCATTTTTCATGTTAATATAACTTTACAGCTCCAGGGCCCAGCCTAGGATGGGCCCTCTCCTTCCACCAAGCACACAGCTGCCATTTGAACTGGAGAAGGGCTGGCACAAAGGACAGCATGAGGAATACACTGCCAGCCTTTAAAACACCACACTCTGCTCCTCTCTCTCCCTCCTCCATATCTCATCTGGAAAAGTACTTTCTGCATTACAAAAGTTTGCCTCAGTGAAGTACTTACAAAAATGGGATCATAAAGTCCTAATGTGAGCAATATTTAACTCTGTCCTTCACCTCTCTTAAACTCATACCCAGCATAGTCAATCAAACTACTTTTTAATAGCTTGTCATATTTTCCCAACAGAAGAATATTGAAATGTTGCTGGTTGTTCATCATGATTGGTTCAAGGACATAGGGAGTGGTGAAAAACCAGCATCAGTATAAAGAAGTAAATATAATCCCTCATTTATTTCTGAGTCATAGAAGACTTTATTCAAACTCTCCAGCTACCACTTGACACAACAATCTCCACTAGAAAGATTCACGCTGTGGTTTATGTAACCCATTGGCTTTTGATTGGCCTTTTCCAGATGTTACTTTATCTCAGACTTCTCAGAATTTATCTGAAGAATTTGCTGAGGCTGCACGACAGCTTAAAAAAGAAGCACCAAGAATCCAGTTTGGCAAAATCGATGTGACACACCAACACGACTTGAGAAAAGAATTTAATATTCAAGCCTTTCCTACTGTGAAATTTTTTGTGAATGGCAGCAGGGAAGATCCCATAGACTGCAAAGGTAAACTGTCTCATGCACTGAAAAGATAATGATATGTAATGACAGGATGTACCTATCTATTAACCTGCTGAGAAGAAAAATATAGATGCTCAGATAAAAAATACCCAAGGTGGAAAGCTGGTTTTACCCATGGTGTTGAATATGCAATGGCCTCTGTATGAATACAGGAACTTGAATCTGAATTCATCTTCCAAGGGCATAACTGGGTATCTTCTCTCTATTAAGTTCACACAGTCAAATTAATTACTGGTGTTATTCCACCGAGTACAGAATCGCCCCAACAAGACACCTTACTCCCAATTATTACAATAAATATTACTGAGTTATGCCAAACTAGAATTGGGTCCCCAAACTGCTCCACTACTCTTCTGGTCCACTGCAATTCCCATGGGCAGCGTCCCTACAGAAATAGGCTGAAGCAACACTACATCTAACAAAGAACTGAGAATTCACAGGGTCCTTAATGTACAGGTATGCTTCTTAAACTAAGGAAAATAATTTCGCCATTTAGCCATCAGAGGGAGCTCATATGTGGCTTAGAATAAAACATGGAATAATTGGAAGTATTTTACAGAAAGTTATTAAGCAAAGACAACGACAGACTTGAGCAATCTCAGAAATCCAGGTCTTATTAAACATTTTTATTCACTTACAGTATATCCAAGAAAGGTTTTATTTTTCATTAAATGATGAACTTTTAAAGAGGTGATAAAAATTACATGACTTGGTCAAGCATCTGCTAGTGTACTCTGAGAACATACAGGTGTGTCACAAGTTTAATGCATGGAACAAAAAAAGGAACCCAGATTTTGCCTCCTGAACCTGTACACAACCTTGTGCTAAGATATCTTTAACTGCTGAGCCCCCTGTGGCTCCTGCTGAAATCTGATCTTCAGTATTTTTAGCAACTTGCTCCTCCTTGCTATTGAATTTCTTACCAAGTTCCCACCATCTAGGCTTGTGCAAACAGCAGCCTCTGCACAAATGCCACTGAAAGCATGATGTGCCATACTGAGCTTCTATTAGAGGTGCTGGTACCTGAAAGCAAAAACCCCTACCTTCAGTCTCTGATTAAATCTACAGCATTGACTAGAAAACCTCTCTTAAACTGGTAAACCTGACAGATTTTCTGGTGTGAAACAGTGAGTACAGAGAATTGTAACAACACACTCATAGTTGCCCTGCAGTGGAGAGCTGTTGTTTCGGGCACATTTTCTAGGAAGATGCAAGAATTAGGGAACTGGCTGCTGCTCTGTGCTTTGTACAAGGCAGATAGCACCAATTGTTTGGAGGACATGTACACCAACAATGGCTGAAATTACATTTTGTTCACTGGTAAACGCTTATGTGCAACACTGAGTAAAACCTCACATACCATATTTGACTCTTAAACTGCTGGGCATTGGGAATTGGAAATGTGCACTGGCCACTCAGTGACTTCTCATACAGGACTTGGTACATATTTCATACCACAAAAGATACTGCAGACCTTGCTTAAATAAATTAATTCAACTCTTTATGGAATGGTGTCCCTGGCAATGGACATAACATGAAAGCCAAATTCTAGGCTTCGTAAAATCATCATTTAGGACTGCAAGGTCAGAATTTGGCCAGTACACTGGCTGATTAAAGGAACTCAATAGAAATATTAACCACGCAGAAAATATGCTTAAGGGCTGTAGCACTGACATAAGTGACAAGACCTCAATTCTGCCTTTAGACAGCAGAAGTCGAGCACTATATGGCCACTAGATACTGCTCTGAGCTTTGTTCTGCAGCCTATACACTCCAGAGCAGATGATTTTCTGCTTCACTTTTTAAAAAAAAAAGTATTTTAAACTAGTTGCAGTGCTGTCTGCTGCAAAATTGATGGCAGTAAATGGTCTGACTCAATTTTGATCTTGTCACACTACTAAAATGCACAGTACCACGACTTGCATCTCTGATAATCCACTTGTACTGTACATTTTGACTCTAGCACTTAACTTTTTCTTTTTCATATATGATTTTAATTAACCCTTAATCTGATCCAACAAGCCTGTCTGTCATACAGAGATGAAAGGGCAAAGATTTTAATTGCCTGAGCCTTGACTTGTTGCCTCAAATTCCTCTGAAAATATGATAGTTCAAAAACGTAATTTTTAAAGACACTCAATACTCTAAAACTTCTGAAAGCTTAGGAGAATTTACCAAATAAACAGACTGACTATAATCTCAGTAAAACTGGCAGTAGTAATTTGGAAGCCAAAAGATGGAACAATCCAGAACTAAATGACAGCTCTGACACTTCAGCTTTGTTTCTTATGTCTAAACTGGAGTGATTCGATGGCCCCACAGAGGAGTTTTAACATGTCTCTGTGCCTATCAGATCCCTCCTGCAGCATCAAAGGAACAATTTTGACACCTAATGTAATTGAACAAACAGTTCAATAAAATCTGCAATTGGTTTGAAGTCATTCTGGATTAAACCTTAGGTCGATAGCACTTTATAGCTTACTGTGATTTTGGGACACATGAAATCTTGCAGGACAGGTTTTCTGCCTGTCTGAATTTCCTCATATCTATTCTCCATGTGTGATTAATCATTTAACTGGACATAAAACCATTTGCAGAGGTCTCAGAAAAAGCTGTACTGATCCACTGTTGGTCTTCTAGAGTCACAATAGTTTAAATGGTGACTAGAACCCGAAGCTGAATTTGGATACCTCAAGTCCCCTCTCAATCAGCTTTGACCTCAGTCCTAAGGAGCCCAAGTCCATTTGTATTTAGCATCCCTCTGCACCTCCACTGCTTCTGTCCTGATTGCACAGAAATTTCTGTCATTCATTTTGACTTTCATTTTAACTCTTTTTTCCTTCCACAGGAGTCAGAAAAGCCTCAACCTTTATTACATGGGTGAAAAGAAGAACAGGACCTAGCACTGTTTTAATCAACTCTACTGATCAGGCCGAAGCCATCATAAAAGCTGATGATTTAGCAGTGATTGGCTTTTTTAGGGTAATTATCTGGAAAGCTCAAAAGGCTGGTTTCTGTTCCAGCTTTGGGACATACTGCTCGCTACCAACACCAAATCCCACACATCCAAAAGATAAAAAATCCCAAAACCTAGAACTCACCAGAAAAACCCAGGCCCTCAGTTTTCTCTATATTAAAAAAAAAAAAATTACCTGTCCCTATCTATTTTTTCACACTTCTAGACAAGCAGCCCAGGAAGAAATAAGAAAATCTTACACCCCAGCACATTTCCTTAATCAGTACCTGGACACAGAGATCCTGAGAGCTGCTTCTGAGAGCAGGATGCTCCAGCAGTGTTTGCACAGCTTTGGCTGGTCACAGCAGTGTTTCCTGCACCCTCAGAGAAAGGGCTTCTGCCAAACTCTCCCAAATTTGCCTGGTGTGAAGAAAGCCAAATCTTCATGGATAGGAAATCACGAAATATTACCACTGTATATGATCCAACAATGTGCTGTCTTTTCTCAAACAAATTCCACCAGTTTCTAGATCAGAATAAGGTTCTTAGGGTTTGGGCTGAATGCAAATGATCAAGAGTCAATAGATATGCTGTCAGAGTGAGTAGAATAGCAACAGCTTTTTCCTGCTTTTTCAATGTGTCCTTGAAATCTTTAATACCTGGAAATTCAATCAAGGATTTTCTCTAACTAAAGAGACTTTTATTCTGGTAGCTCTCTGCCCAGTTGAAAGCACAATGTCTGGAATCATACCTGAACTGACAATATCCCAATATGTAATTATAATATATATATGTGCTGGCTACAGTAGATAGTCCAAGTTTTGTGGGTATGGAAAACAGGACTCATTACCAAAATGCCCCATAGTAATGAAGCTGGTGAGCACATAGAACATAACAGAACAAATTGTGAAAATGTTCAGTGCCCAGAATTTTGCTTTGCAGCAATCTGCTTGCAGCCATTTAGGAAGGAAGGCAGTTTTCCAGTGCTGGGGAAAATTGAGAAGCTCTTTCTATCACAGTGATGCCAGAGAGCTCCCTGAACCACACTGATAGCAGATATTGCCTGCAGATATGTTTGACTGGACACTGGTTTCACTCGGGGGCTGAAATGACAACAGATGAGCATGAGCTAGGGCATGTCAGAAATTTAATGGGTGGAAGCCAACAAAGCAGTGTCCAAGCAAATAAGGAGCCATATTTGAGCTTCTATTACTCCCAGATTGCTCACAAATAGGAGTGCCAGGATGTGTTGGAAGGTCCCAGCATATAAATTACTATTCATCTAGCATGAAATAATTGTCTGATTAAATCAAATCTGGAAGTGCTCTTGCCTTTCATCCTGCTTATTTACTATTAGTTGAGGGTGGACAGCACACTGACTGTTTGACAGATGCAGGAGTCAAGATCCCTGCCTTGAAAACACTCAGTCAAAATCCCCAAATGTGCCAGTCAGCTCCTCTTGAGAGCAGAGAGCTCCTCTGTGATCCCTCAGCTCCTGCTGGCTGTGCAGGGGGAGCAGCTGCTGGCACCATCCCTGCTGTCTGCAGAAGGCTTTGCACAGGGTGGGAGTGCCAGGGGAGAGCAGGGAGGATGAGATCAGTGCAGGGAGGGCAGAGGAGACCTCACACCATCCCTGCTGACCCAGGCCAGCCAACACAAGCTGTGTCACAGCACTCCTAGGATCCTTCCTTAGAGGTAATCCTGGGAAGCATTATCCACTTTACAATTACACTCAGCTCCTTACTTCACTTTTATGGGCCTGCTTCACCTGGAGCTATAACTCTACACATCTTAGCAGGATGTAGGGCAAAGTCTTAATAAATACTCTTTCTGGGACTAGGAACTTCACAATGACAGTGTGGAAGTTTTCAGTGAGACAGCAAGAGATGTGCCAGAGATGCCTTTTGGGATGACAGCCAGTGAGGACGTCTGTGCTAACTATGGCATCCAAAGGAACTCTCTTGTTGTGTTTAAGAAGGTAGGAGCACAAAATTCTAGCAGGTAAGGTGTCGTGACAGCTGTGGGCTGTGGAAAGGCAGTTTGGGAATTTTTCAGGTTATATATAAATTTTATGCTACACTACATTTTTAACCAAAACTACACGGAGTAGCAGCAGTTCTTAGACTAGGAAGTAGTCAGACCAACAATTTCCTGAGCGAGCATATCTCACAGATAGTGTGTATAGATGTAGGAAAGATCTTTCAGTATGTCAACATTACTGAGCAAATTAAAACTGTCAGCTGTACCTTGAATTTTAGCTGTTATCTTGTTCTTCAATCTAGCTGTGACATTCATTTTACAAGCTATGGAATTTCAGTTGCTGAGGATCATAAAACTCTCACTTTTAAAGCCTGTCATTTTGTTCCTATAGTTGATAAGGCCACCAACCTCACAAACTTCACTATTTGTCCAGGGAAAACCTGTGCATAATGAAGTGCTTGAAGAAGGTGGACAGAACAAGCTGGGCCTGACGAGGCTGATCAAAACCTTTACTTTGGATTTGGTCACTGAATATAATATTGAGGTATGTGCATTTCACTCTTTTAGCAAAAGCTACAGGAGAAAGACAGAAATCCATGCAGAAAGAGATCTAGGGAGCTATTCTGCACCTCAGGGAGTGAGGATTTTCTTTGCTTGTTTGACAATGTCACTGTTAAACAGATCTAGAAATGCCAGCAGAACCCAGCACACAGCTCTTGGTCTAAGCCAGGCCAAATGATGCTTCCCTCTGGGAAGATGTTGTTTCCTGGAGGAGATGGGGAGTGGCTGGTGGAGCAGTGAGCTCTGAGCATGCAAACACCTCCCAACACCAAGACCTGGGCTGCTTCTGCAGCAGCTAAGGGGGGTGGGAGGTGGGAAGGTCAGTCCCTAATCCTGGCTCCAAGCATTCCACTTCAACACAGCAACAGGGAGCTCTGGGCCAAGGCAAGAAGGGAATAAACCAGCAGTAATTGTTGCTAGGGCAGGGAGGAAAGACATGGAAGAACCTGCTTGCCTGGGGGACACCCCACTGCCTCTGAGAAAAAAAGTTGTCCTGTGCAGGGAAGGAGATACAAGCTGCTAACGCCACCTAGAAGGGGAGGAAGTGCCCAACCAGGTCTTGCCCCCCACAGCTGCTGCAGCTGGGCCTCCCTGGGCAATATCATCTTTTACTTTCAGCATTAATTCTTCTGTGTGTGTTATACAGGAGGTCAGATTAGAAGATCACAGTCCCTTCTGACTGTAAAAATCTATGAATAACTATGAGGTTTTTCCTGGAACTGAAAAAAATCACTGAGCAGCTGCTGATTCTTCTTACTTTATCTGTTTTAAAACAATGAAACGAAATCCAATGGTTATGGAAATGACTGGGAACTGAGTCTTCAAAAGTAAAATTTGCAATAGCAGAACCTAGGGATACTGATATGCTGAGCCTCTGATTCACTGTTCTGCCTACAAAGAGTGGAGCAGATGTTGAGTCTTTTGTTTCCCAGACATCTGTGAAGATTTTCGATGTCCCTGTTGAAAATCACATCCTGCTGTTCACCCCAAAGAACCTGGAGACATTCAATGAGATTTACGAACACTACCAGTCTGCTGCTGCAGAATTCAGAGGAAAGGTTTGTAACACTGAATCCAGATTTGCAAATAGGAATGCCAAAAGATCAGTGGAAAACCCTCACCAATATTACTGTAAAAATAAACTGCTTTCAGTCCATCTTCTAACTTTACAAAACCATTTAAATACAGTTAAATACATTTAAATACAGTTGCAGTATTATTTGAATTTGTTAAGGACAAGCTGAAAGATAAACTTCACTTGGAAATGATTCTTTAAAACACAAAGACCACAAAAAGGAGCACTAATTCCAGCTGCTCCAAATTAATCTGTTTCTGATTTTACGAATACAATTTTCTGGGAGCAACTTCCAGCCAAAGGTAGTTTTAGCAAAATTCTGGCAATTTCTGGCTCTACTAGGAAATACCACGAGGATCCCAGAATATCGCCGGAAGAAAAGGCAGAATATTGCCTGAAGGAGCCAGACACAAAACCTGAGGAATATCACAAGGTGTGTGCATAGCCTTGCCTGCAGCTGTGTGTTTGCATGCATACAGTTATAGGCAGTCATACACACAAGTATTTTGGTTTTCTGTGGTGCTGTTCCTGATCCAGGTACACGAGACACTGAAGAATAGTAACTGATCTTGTAATAAAATATCACATATTGGTAAATACATATGGATTACAGATGTTTCAGCTCTTCTGTCCTGATAAGATTTATGAAGAAAAGCAATAAGCACTTTGGGGGGTAATTTAGAAGTGTTACTAAAAGATGTGATAGCAAACCAATGTGAAAGGACAGTACTTCAGTACTTTTGGCTACTTGACATTTGTTATTAACTAGGATCAAAGTGTAATAAAGTCAACAGAGCTGCTGGGCTTTGATCTGAGACCCAAAAATGATTCCACACAGTTCCTTGAATTTAAGGTTAGAGCCTACCTGACTGCCAAGCTCCACAGCCCATTTCCCCAAAATGGCTAAAACAAAGCTGGAAGACCCAACCAGATGCATGATTCTCTCTTTATCATCAGATACTGTTTGTTTTGGTGGATACCAATGAAGCAAGGAACGGACGGATTTTTGAGTATTTTCGCATCAGGGACATTGATGTTCCTGCTGTGAGAATCCTAAATCTGACCAGCGATGCCAAGTACAAAATGCCTGCAGATGATGTGACCCTGGAGAACCTAAAAGAATTCTGCCAGAGCTACCTAAGTGGAAAAGCAAAGGTATGTCCATTACTAATGAGACAGCTCTCTACTACACCAGCTAAAACATAACAAATTGGCAGAGTACTCCCTTTTAAAATTAGAACAGTGTCCTGTTGTGATCACTGGTTTATTAATCTACTGTCACCCTAATGCATTCACCTACAGTTGCTGACAGAACATTTCTCTGTATTCAAAAATTAAGGTGAACTACAAAGTTTTCCAGTCTTCCAATGTAAATACTGGATTGATCATCTATGGCCCAATATTTTAACTGATGCCAGCTGTTTTATTTTAGTGGTTTGAAAACTCCTTATGTCTCAATATTTCCAATACTATAATGGAGATATTTCCTTTCCTTCGTTGGGGAGAGATGCAAGCAATCATTACAACAGATTTTAAGGTTACAGAAAAATCCAGTAAATAGAAAATGACAGTTTCAGAGAGGATTAACATTTGATATTTGTTTTAAGCAAGTTTAGCAAAGTGAATTTTCCCAGGGGGATCATTCCCAATTGTAAATCCAACATTTGTTGCCATAATGAAGCATCATTGCACTCATGTGAAAAATACATTAAAATTTTTTCTTATTCAGTGCACCTCAGGGTGATTTACAGGGAGAAAAGATAAAGCAGAGAGTCTGAGAGCAGGCAGAATTTAAGGAACATGAGTAGGTAGATCCTGTATTCAGTGCTGGAGGGGAGCAGGACAGAAGCAGAGGGGATGTGGCCTCTGTCACCAAGATCTGCTCGAGGGGCACAGTCCCACAAGGACAGCTTCCATGGGGCACATGTGCCTTTCTGCTACTGTGCTGTGGTGTTAGAGAAGAGAAATTCCCAGCTACTGCACTGTAAATTGTGGAAGTCTTGTGGAGACTGTGGCTGGTAGTGAAGGCAGAGATTTCAGCAGTAATGCACTCTTTCTGGTGTGTTTTACATCACTTTTGAGAGCCCACAATATGTAAAATTTCAGTAGTCCAGCCTCTGAACATTGGGCAACAAGAATTCAGGACAAGGAATACAATTGTGCTCCAAAGGATCATTTTCAGACAGTCTGCTATAGAGTCTGTATTCAAAAGAGGAACAAGAATTTCTGAGTACCAACTGCCCAGGGATGTGAGATCCCAGCTCCTGCTGAAGGGACAGAAGGTGGAACCATGTGTGTCTGACCATACAATACAATGATGTAAAAGAGTTATCAGACAGTACCAGAGCACCTTAGGTAATGTCCCATCAGTTTCACATTAACTTGAGCTGGAGTACAGTTTCTCAAAGCTCCCTGCACTTTCACAGCAATGTTTCTGTTTCTGCTCAGCAACATCTCTCTAGTGAAGAAATTCCACAAGACTGGGACAAGATGCCTGTCAAAGTGCTTGTTGGGAAGAATTTCAACAGTATCATCTTCAATAAGACCATGACTGTATTTGTTATGTTTTGTAAGTGTTGTCATTTCATTCAGATTTTCAGCTGCTTTAACATGATCAATTGGAAGGAAGAAAGCTCATGCTTATATACCAAACTAATATTTGCACTTTAAAGGATCTGAGCTCAATGAATTTTTATTGTTTGTGGAAAGAATTGAAGAAAAATTTGTGTCATATCTATGGAAACGCTGTGATACCTTTGCTGACTTAGTGTTGCACTGAGTAGCACTGTATCTCCTCAGTAAATATTTGTTAAGGCCATATCAAATCTCTGTGTTGAATGACAACACAACCCTGGAATGTCGTGGTGTATGATGGAAGTGTGCTGCAAAGTGTGAGTCAGGCTGCCTTCCAAGGGCAGAGAAGTGAAATTGTCTGGTTGTAATGCTCTAGGATTAAATCCCAGATAGGAATTTTGGTTTAGTAAATTGTAATTATTTTTTTCCTCCTCTGTCTGTAAGGTGTGTGGCTTCGTTACACGACTCCAGCAAGAAACCTCTGCCCTATCCTTGTACCAGCCAGCAGGGATTAGTTTGTGCCTTAGTTACTTCAGTAAAGCAAACATGCAGCATTAACAGAAGTATAGACAACTAGCTGTACTGCTCTGAATTCCAGAAATTCCAAAAGCTAGTACATTCCTGCCACCCTCCTTGCTGGCTGCAGCTGTGTCACTCACACAAGTAATTTTTACATTTCAGTACCATGAACAAATTGAATGATCTAAGCAAGAGTTGAACCAAGTCCTCTGGAAATGAAAGGCTGGTAAAGGGAATGTACTGTATTCAGTCAAGTGCCCCTGAAATTTTAATTCTGTGTAACCAAGTGTGAGCATTGTTCTCCTGACTGAAGGATTGCAACTGTTTTGAAAGATTTTTAAAGGGATACTGGGCTCTCAGCAGTTTGCCTCTGGTGACCTGCATCAGTGCAGTGCTCAGAGTCAAAACAGTGCCATAACTCAAACTCCTCTTTCTAGAGTCAACATAGCATGGTTTGTGAACACAGTTAATTTTAGTATGCAAAAGTATTTTGTAGTTCTGACAAGGAGTTCAAAACAGGAATGATACAAGACTTACATGGTTTGCACTGGTTATCTGGCACACCTCTCCAGCAAAGTAGTCCAAGTTTTGTGTTTGTTACAGTCATAAGAGGCTAAAGAGAGCTAAAGCAGCGCTGCTATCAGAAATGTGTTAGTGAATAAGTAGTTATCACTACATGGAAACGTGAAATTCATGAAGGGCAAATGGTTTGAAGCAGGTACTGGCCACAGCTGGAACCCCAAACCCTGTTAACCTGAAAGGCTAGATAGGTCCCTATGATTACACCACCACATGCACTTCTGTGTCCTTCTAATTTTATTTTTAAATTTGCAGATGCCCCTTGGTCTCATGAGTGCAGAAAGCTCCTGCTGGTCTGGGATAAGCTGGGAGAGCAATATGAAAGTCACAATGATATAATGATTGCAAAGATTGATGTCACAGCCAACGACATCCTGTCTGTGGGGCTGGGTCGCTACCCCTTCTTCACACTCTTCCCTGCTGGGCCAGAGTACCAGGTGAGCAGATTGTGGAGGCACAGCTGCACACCAGGGCAGGGGCTGTGCTTGCTCACACATGTGCCCTGGGGAGAAAGGAGTCCCTTCACACAGAGAGCTTTGGTCCTTCTCTGCTCAGCACTGCCTTCTGAGTAGACATTGCTGCCAAGAACCTGAATTAGAGGAGAAGCTCTTCTGCTGTCTCATCCTGTTTATGAGGCTGTGGCAAGAGCTCAGGTATCATTTACTCTCTTGGACTACAAGTCCTTAGGGCCTCACATCCTGCTGTTTAACAATCTCCAGTCAGCCTGTTGGGCTCTAGCAACAGTCTGAACTAGGAGTGAATTTACAGATACCTCCTAATGACTGCAGTGCCTTTTTACTTGAAAACATGACTAGAGATGTTCTGTCAAAGAGTTGCTTGTGCTAGTTGTTTCCAGAGCATATATGACAATTGTCTCTAAAATGATGGTACTGCTCCTTTTCCTCTACATTTTCACAAAACCCAAATCAAAAACTTTCTTCTATACATTTAAGCCAGTAGTTTGATTTCATTCCAGTATCCCAACCTCCACTAGTAATAAATATTTGTTGTCAAGACCAATGATTTTTGCAATATTCTACCTAATGAATCAAGTAGGTTACACAATAATTAGAAAATGCTGCTGAAAGTGGAGGCAAAAAAGATATTAAATAGCTACATTCTCCATCTATGTAGATTATCTAATTAAAAAGAAAATATCATTGAAGTAAAAAAAATTAAGATACCACTATAATTAAGACATTACTAGGCTTTTCATTCTTTTCCTTAGTAGTAAACTTAAATTAAATTCTAAGACATTTACCCATGTCCTCATTTAATCTTTGAGAGATTTTCCTCTCAGATGTGCATGCACAACTTCTGATGAATTGAACTGCAGTCCTGCACACTCACTCGATGTTTAGTCTTCTGGCAGAAAAGCAGAAACCCATTAAATGCTCATAATAAATGTCAGTTTGCAAGAAAAACAAATAAACAAACAAAAAAGCCCTAAACCAGTAAAAACTTTCATTAACTCTTAAGGGATTATTTAATAAAAAATGAAGAAAATTTTTTATTTAAAAAATGTAAAAATAGTCTGGAATTAAAGGGTATTTGAGATCTCAAGTCCTTCCTTTACACATCCCCAGTAAGCAGTGCAGGAATCAACTGCATCTCTGGCTTTTCAGGTCTTCAGGCTCTGAGAAATTGGTGTTCTAGCCATCATCAGACTCGATAAAAATCAAGACTCATCTGAGAATGTTAATTGCCTCTGGAGAAATAAGATCTTTCTCAAGAAACTTAAACTTACAAACATAAAAATCATTAAAAAGTAGTTTCAGAGCTGCCACGCTTTTTCTTAAAATGGAATGGAAATACCAAAATTTAGTATATCAAAAGTGCACAATTTTAGCGAACTCACCAGTCTCGATGTGTTTTGTTTACAGTTCTTTGAACTTAAATCAGGTGTAAGAGTACCCAATGTAAAGTAACACAACATTATTGATCTCAGTGGGAGTGAGCTTAACCCAACTGGCATCCACCTATTTCTAAATACACTCAGATAAGAGCAGACAATTCCCAATGTCATGTACATGAACTTCTGCAACCTTTTGCTAAAAAACTTGTGCAAAACCCCTTTATACTTCCAGAGAGCAAAGGTTTTTTCGGGGAGGACTCTTTAAAATACAATATGATGTCTAGACTCACTCAGACAATTTTAAAGCTTGAAATTGAAACTGCTTCTTTCATTAAACTTCCTCTGAAGAAAACCCTCAGGAAATCCCCAATTTAAGGTGAAGTATAAGAAAATTAATGTCACTGCTCAACTTTATCCTGTTCTTTCAAGCTGTAAAACAGTGTATTTCAAAACTATTCCAGAATTTGAATTTCCATCAAAATCTTTGAACAGCTTTTAATAGCATGGCTGGACACTTAAAAGACTCTGCTCTTTGGAATATCCTGCCTATGTTTATTGTTAAGCACAAAAACCCCCACTGATGTCAGTAGCCGGCAGGATCCCAAACTAGTACCATAAAATAATGGTTGTTTTTTATACAAATCACTTTCTTCCAAGGAATATACATCTATTTCTTATTTTTCACTCAATTTTCAGATGATGTTAGAACCTGCAGTGCCTCTGCCCTTGCTTTCTAAACTGAGCACAAAAGTCTAGAGTTTGGTCAGTCTAAAGAACCAAAATCCTCCACCTGATTTCATCATTATTTCCAAAATTTTGTGTACAGAGTTGCATACTTAACTTTAAATTATTTTCAGGAAGTGGCCTACACTGGGGAATATACATTGGAGGCATTTTCTGAATTCTTAGAAGAACAAAGAAAGATGAAAGCAGAACCAGGAGAGAAGGTAGGCATTTGATGCAGACACTGCCTGATCTGCTGTGCAATCCAGGCAGGTTCCCAGCTTGTGGGGACATTCCTGAACTGGCTGCAGCACAGCCACTCTCCTGGGCCCCTGCTCGTGCCAGTGCTGGTTCTTAACCAGTTTGTAGCTGGTTCCATCCCCACAGCAGCTGCAGTCATGAACCACAGCCTGGCAGGCACACACCCACTCACATCCTTGTTTTTGTCACACAAAAACCCTCATCTCCCACAGCTCATGTTATCCCTGAGTCACTACATCTTCACTGGCAGCAAGCACAAAGGAGCCTGCACCCTGGCAGGTGTGCAGCAACACTTGTTCACGATTTTAGCTGGGAAAAACAGCCCCAGCTAAGTGTCAGTTGTAGCTAGAGTTGTTCACATCTCCATTGCCCACCTCATTCTGCTCCATTCAGTGCAGCTTCTCTTCCTGGTAAAACAAGGACACAACTGAGAGCAGATGATGTCCCTGCTCTGAGCAATCTGGTTGTGATTATTGCCCAGTTCCTCAACCCCTTCTTCCCCACTGTAAATCAGACCAGAGAGGTGTTTGCTGTCCCACAGCTGCATGTTATTTAATCACAGACACTTCACTGCAAAAAGACACATGGTAAGTGAACAATGTCACTGATCACACAGAGAACTACAAGCAACAGAAAAAATCCTGACATGCAAATGGAGACACCGTCCACCCAGTATAAGAATCCTTTCTGCCCAGAAGTGAGATGGAACCAGAGGGTGGCAATTGTTAATAACACTCTTTCCAGCCAGAAGGAAAACTGTCCGTGGGTGGAGAAACAGTTTTGAGTTTTCAGACTTATTTCCACCAGAGGCTTTGATTTTCTCTTGCATTCAGTGTTTCAATATGTAGTTACTGATGGAGAAAGATGACTAAACTAGTACTGGGACACAGACAGCTGCAGAGCAGGACCAGACACCCACCTTTGCCCAGTCACAATTCTGCTTTCCAATACCCAAAGCCTACACCTGATGTCTGCCTCTTGCATGTTCCTCAGTGCTGTGTTTCAAGCAGATCTGTTGATTTCTAGACAGTATTTACATGCAATATTTGAGCTCTGTATATTCTATTGTTTCTTCTTCATGCTTTATTTCACATAAAAGAATAAGTAAAAAGTCGCCTTAGAAAATACTACTCAAAATCGTGCTCTGTGTAGCAAAAAGAGTAAGTAATTGGCATTTTCTCATGTGTTCACCTTTTCCATCCTTACCTGACACCCACCAAATTTTCCCAGAAGATTGCAGTATTAGACCATTTGTAGTACAGTGCTTGATATGACCTCCCCTCTTGAAGTAATTATTTATCCTCACCTCAGGGCATTCACAAACACATAAACAAGATAAATAAGGTAGTTTCTTTTGAGAATGCCAAAGAAAGACAGTCTGGTGCCCATCAGCACACATGGTATTCTAAGTTCATATTAAATCTTCACATAAAGCTTCACCTAAGCTTTGCCATAAACCAGTAAAAAGGTTTGAAAACAAAGTGCATTTTAGCAATAGCTGCACTATTTCTGACCTCATTAATAAGGCCTCCAAATTCTTGGTTGAAAAGATGAAAATCTGCATTTCAACTAATCTTAAATATTTGGGGTTTTTTAAGAATTACTAGAGTAATTGTCTTTGTGAGCATTTGTAATAAGCAATTTTCCTTCTGTGTTTCCTTTTTCAAAAGGATCCTTCGGGAGGAATCAAAGAGGATTTCAGCCAAAAGGAAACTGTAATAACAGAGAAAGAACTTTAATAGAACAGGGAAAGAGAAACGTTCTGAGGATTGTGGGGAATCCTTCCTGGAAGAAGTTCACTGGAAGAATGACTCATCTCAAGTGAACACAGAGCTGAATAAAAAGAATTCAGTATCCATGGCTTGCTATGTGTGACTTCTCCTCTGAATCCAATTTAACTCCTAGTTTTACTGGGATCAGTTCTCATGGGTTCTTAAAGTGCTGTCAATTTTGCTTAAACAGTGGCTTTATTATTAATAAAACTGCTCTTCTTTAGAAGGGTGTGTATGCCACCGCATACAGACCAAGATACAAAAGGACACAATCTGAACAAGATCTGCAGCAAGATTGGAACTGATTGCTCTCCAAAGCAGCCCTCTTGTTTTCAAAGGAGACTAACTGCTCCCAGAAAAAAGGGTCTAACACTGCCAAAAGCATACCTGGAGGGATCTTCAGAAGTCATTGTAGCTAGGGACTGTGCCCAAAGGGGCAACAAGGTACAGTTCATGATTTTTTTTATTATCAAGCAGTAAAAAGTGCAGAAATAGAGATATAATTTAACTCAAGTTAGAAAAATACTGTAGCTAATGCACAAAGTCACAAATATGACTCACATTTTAGTTATGTGAGGTCCCTTAACCACCCGTCACATGTTAAAGAAGTGAGACAGGTGAAACTGCTGGACAATAGTAATTTCTTCCTGCAAGGACCAGATAAAGCAGAAATAATTCTGAAAATTTGAAATCTTTTCCTACACAATTAGAGAAGGAAGAACACTTATCAGAATTTCATTTCAGAAATAAGTGTTCAAAATCTCTGTTTCAAGTTGTTAATGCTAATAATCACATTCTTATGTAAGCAGGGGAAAAAATGGGGAAAACTTAGAAAAGGAAGGAGCACCCATTTGAATGGCATCACTGCAGTGAAGAATACAGCACTGAGAGAAAGCATGGGGACCTCCTAACCCTCATCTGTCACAGCAGTCTACAAGAGAGGGTTTAGTTTAAAACTTCAGTTTTAAAGTACTGGACCTTTTACATTTTATGATGGTTTGCTAAAAAGTGCAGCTCATAACAGGTGGCTTGTTTGCTATCCAGGTTGCAGCATGTAATTAAATAAGCATACTTCAATATTTAAGCTGAATTATTAACTTCTTTAGTTCACAGTTCTTGCAAATAAATAGGACTCCACATGCACCACACCTCAGGAGGCTGTCAGCTGGTCTTCACTGATGAGGAGGTAACAAGGAGACACAGAATGTAAAACAGTTTATGCTGATTCCCCATGGACACAATTTAATCTCTGATGGGGTTGATGTTCATTGGGACTGCAATTAAATCCACTTAATGGAAGAGGATTCTTGTGGAAGCCTGTTCAGTGCTAGACCACCATTCCTATATATTGTCCACCTGGGTTTTGCAGGTCTTGGACCTGTTTTTTTGAGAAGTTTACTGAGACTGAAATTGGTGAAGACCAGGGGCCAGATGGGCTCCACATATTCAGATTTTTTGACAGAAACATCACCTACATGGGAGAAGGAGCTGAAAGCTTCACAGGAAAACTACATCTTAAAAGTCAGCATGGTAGAGGTGAGACATGGGCACCACAGCCAAGTTGTTACTATTTGAAGCAAAATTCTTCTTTGAAGATGCCAAGTAAAGTTTAATTCTCATGTGTTTAGCACAGAGAAAATTTTTGATAGAACTGCAATACAGTAGAAACCAAATCATACTGTCACTTAGTGGCACGAGGAAAAGATGGGAGAGTTTTAAAGAGTTCAAGCTAAGTTTGCTGTGGGTGGAAGCCCAACTGGACAGTGTGGGTTGCAGTTGACAGGAAGTGTTTCTCAGCACCCTTGTTGAGAGGATTTCATTTACTAATACCACAGAAGCAATGACTTATCAATCTGACCACTGAGGTGTACCAAAACTGCCCCTCTCACACACACTGAAGTCAGCTCTCCTTCGGATATCATACACAAGTTCTCTGGGACACTCCCAGTGGGATCTTGGGCAAAGTAAACCTGATCACTGCTGGATATTGGGTTTCATTTGACTTTCATTTAACATTGGGCATTCATTAACATACAGAAGCCCTCATTTGATATCCTGGGAGATCAGATTAGAAAGAGAATGAGACAAACTGAATCCCAAAGAGAGGGAAGTGTCAGTGTGCTTTCCCTTTGCTGCTTGCAACATGATGAAATCTAAATGGCAAGCAATGCCACCAGTATATTTTGAACAACTATTAAACACAGAAGCTATTATCTTTTAATTAGTTTTCTTCCAGAAAAATAGAACAAGCAAGGTTCAGCACTAGTCTGTATCTGGCAGATGGGTTTACCATTCAAGATAATGAAAAAAAATAATTTCCACGGTGTCTATCCACTGTATACAAGGCTCAATCCTGAAACTGCTATCTATCCTATTATGAGGTGCAAGATTACATTTTAATGAAAACATGTGACATCTCAGCAAATGATGTTCTCATTTCTGTTCAGCCACTCTCAGATGTGGCATCAAGACAAGGGGCTGAGTGCAGACTCACATGCCATGCCCTGACACATGACAAGAGCTGCAAATCTACTTTATAAAATATGTGCTAAAAGCCTGCCTGAATCACATCTCTCCTTGGTCAAAATTCTGCCTTCTTACTAACTGAGCTCCTCCAAGTCTTGACCACGGCAGAAGGAGCCCATGGAGCCACACAAGTGCCTGGCACATTGCCTCATTCTCCCTCTGACCCAAGCCAGCTACAGAATATATTCCTGGAACAAAAATTTAAAAGTGTCTCAAGGAGAATTGAGCCCTAAGTGTGTGAAATGCAATTGGTTCCTCAAGCTTTGCTAAGTCAAACACTACTTCTTTTATTTTAGTCTAAACATGAAGTGAATCTGTTTCGTTTTAAAGACTACCTCATTATAACCGTGCTCAGACATTCTAAATATTACTTAAAACCATATAAAAAATTTAGAATCAATATTTATTAGCCAAACCTTTTTCTGTAAATGAATACCAATATTTTGAATGCCTCACTCACATGAATGATCTCCTCATGCACATAAATAAGCCCTATCAATTAAGACAGACAGGACTAAGTAAAGAAATATTAATGCATACCAGCAATGGAGCTGCTTTAATCTACACTGCCAACATGATTTGGCTATCAATATGGAGCAGCAGAAGCAACACTCTCAGCTAGGAATCTTATTTATGAGAAGCATCACAAAGTTAAACACAAAAAGGGATAAACTTGAACCATCCCCCAGAAATGCTGACTTGTGTTTTTTATTCAATGATAGGCTATTCTGCCTTAAAATACAAGCTCTGAGCACCTTGCAGATAGAAATTCATCTCATTAAGTTCTATTTTTAAATCCTGGAGAAGAAAAATGTTGTTCAGAATTCACAATCATTCATAGATGCTCACATGTACATGGAAAAAAAAAATCAATCTTAATGAGAACCATAATAATTCTTTTCCTCTTTACAACAGACTAACCCCAGCTTAATTTCCCTGGAATTACTTTCAGCTGGCATTAGCATAACAACAATACATTAAAAGGGATTAATACAAATACAAAGCAAATGCACTGACTGTTCCAAAAAGTCCCCTTGATGTGTGGCAGTGGCATAATTGGTATAAATCAAAAGGTCTGGCTTGGAGGTCAGAAACTCCTATTGGTAAAACTAGATGTGTGCTATGTGCTTGAAGACTGATGGGATAATGAGAAAGGGGTCTAAAGCCAGTATTTCAGGCATTTAATTCAGAGAATTGCATTGTCAAACTCGTTAGGAAGTTTGACACTCTTGCGTTTCCTTTCTCTCACACTCCTGATAGCGAAGAGAGGAAAGTTTGCTCTAAGGCCACAATGATTTAATGCAGCTATATTGATAAAAAGGAACAACTCAGATGTTTGTAAAAATGTGCTCTTGTGTTAACTCAAGTGGAATTGGACTGGTGGAAGTTATTCAGCTCAGATATTTGAAAACCATGCTTGGTATAATCAGCTGTGGCAGGGGCAAAGAACCTGTGTTCATTTGAAACTTTGCTGTGGGAAAAGCTTTAAACCCATTTGTCCCCTGGGCTTGTGGCCACGCTGCTGTAGCTGTGCATCAGGAGTCTCACACGAGCTGTCAGTCATTCCCTGAAGCTTGTGTTCAACTCAGAGGGCTTCCAGGAACATCTCACTGCTCCCGTTTCAGACTTCATTCACCACATCTGGGAAATGACAGGACTGAAGGGCCAAGCCAACTGCAGCTCTGTCATTGGTTTTGGAGCAGGCAGCTGATCCTCCTGCTGCAGTCCTGCATCAGGGGGATTACACATTGCCCAATATGCCCTCAGTTTGCAGTTCTGAGGATCACCTTGGAAATATTTGCTCTCTGTGAAACATTGACAGAGCTAAAGCTGTGCCAGTACTGCTGCTCACTCCTCTTGCTGCTGAACAAACATGCAGTGGCTGCCTTTCAGCACAGCCTGCCAGCTGCTCCACACCAGGTCCTGCATGGGGAATTCACTGCACAGGGACCCTCACTGCACTTCACCACTTAAACACCACATACAAGCAGCTAAAGAATTATTTTTCCCCCTCCCCAGGAAGAAACACCATGCTGTAATTCATTTGAGCTCTCCTGGGCAAATGCATGCTACCTATAATTACAACCAGTGAATAATAAATATTAATAAAGCATTTAATTGGGATCCCATTGAAAAGCACTTTCTCCAGCCCAGCTGGCAAGAGCCCCCTTGAACAAATTCTGTCTTCTTGCCAAGTACAATGTAGGTAGAATCATAACTAGTCAACAGAGGCTAAGGACATATGTGAACATCATGGGACATATGTGAATATCATGGCTGAAGCCTGAGCTTTTCAAAGCATGTATTTTATAGATTGAAGTAATCTGCAAATTCTGCCTAAATTTTCCTCCTCTGGCCTTGTCATTTCTGAGAAGATACTGATAATTTCTTAGCACCAGCACCACATGCTAACAGTCCTAAGCTAAACCAGCACCCTTGGACAGCATTCCCTCCAGCCTCTGTGTGCCAGGGCACATCACCAATGGCTGCCAGAAAAATGGTTCTTTTAGAGCAGTAACAGATGAAAGGGTCCATAAAAACTAGTTACCAATCATTTCCCTTCCCTTAGTTTGACACTGCTGGGTCTCTGCCTGCCTTGCCTCATTCTCCTTGCCTCCAAAGCACTGATGTTTGCTGAGTCAGAAGACAACCCACCCTTTTCCACATACCCTGATCCTTTTCTTAAACAGCTCTTGGCCAAAGTCTAGTAACTTCAATAGACCAAGTTATTTGCCCAGAAATCACATCTGCTTGGAAGAGTTGGAGCAAAAGTCTGTGCCACTGTTTTAGCCTGGCTGTACAGCATCAGCTGCCTCTGGGAATGCTTAGTTTAAAGGTGGCAATTATAGTCTTTGTAAGAGCCAAGTGTGTGGTGTAATGGCTTTCTAGCTGACCTTAAATACATAATCTAATCTAAACTATATTTGTTCTATTCCTTAATAATTTCCATGTAATCCCTTACTAAGACTCATTGAAAGAAGAGATTGGACATCTTTTAATGTTCACTTAATTGACAATCTTTTCTGTAATTTTGTCTGTGTGTTTTTCTGCTTGAAACCCTTTGACTAAGATGCTGCTTGACATAAGAATTCATAAGCCAATTTCCTCAGAGAACACACTGGTGTGGAAATTTGAAGGATGTATTCCCCCAGCAACCAGAGGACTTCATACAAGCCAAGGAAGATGGTCTTCTATGGAACACTCATTGGTGAAAGTGAACATTATTTGCAATATGTGAAAAGAATCTCCCTTGTGATAAACGAGTCTCTTCATTTTGAAATTTTGCAATCTGAAATCTTCTCTTTCAATCAAGAGCCACTCGGTTTTTTCAAACGGAACAAATTCTCATTTATATTGAGAACACGAGAACACACAAAAGGCATCCCCAAAGCCTTCTTACAAATTTATCCAAGCCTAGTGGGACAACATACTACAATCCATGGTCAAAGATGTGGAATAAGGCCGTGTGACTCAGGAAAATCACACACTGAACAACAGGAGTTTATGGCAATCGTGCTGTACAAGGGAATGCCAGAAGCAGCTTTGGGGGTTCTGAGCGGGGAGCGAGAGAGAGCGGGAGCCGGGTCCTGATTCCAGAGGAATTTCCACGGCTCCACCGCCACCTGCCGGGGTGTCCGGGCATCCCTGCCGGGGTGAGCATCCCTGCCGGGGTATCTGAGCATCCCAGCCGGGGTGTCCGGGCATCCCAACCGGGGTGAGCATCCCAACCGGGGTGAGCATCCCAGCCGGGGTGAGCATCCCAACCGGGGTGAGCATCCC
>VZTT01071135.1:36954-56259 GCA_013400855.1 Buphagus erythrorhynchus
GCATCCCAGCCGGGGTGAGCATCCCTGCCGGGGTGAGCATCCCTGCCGGGGTGAGCATCCTTGCCGGGGTGTCTGAGCATCCTTGCCGGGGTATCTGAACATCCCAACCGGGGTATCTGAGCATCCCTGCCGGGGTATTTGAGCATCCCAGCCGGGGTGAGCATCCCTGCCGGGGTATCTGAGCATCCCTGCCGGGGTGTCCGGGCATCCCAGCCCGGGTCGGGACCCTGGACACGCCCTGGCCCCGGGAGCGGCACCTGCAGCACCAAAGGATGGAGCGTCTGGCAGAGAAAACAGCGCCTGGGACACCCCGAGGGTCACTGGCACCTCCGTGTGCCCTCGGGGAGGAAAAGGAAGGCAGAGAGTAAGAAAGGGGAGGAATATTTGTGGAATGAAGAGATGCCATGGGTCTGGTGAGAGACCAAGCCACTGACTAAATACGAGATTCCCACAGGAAGGAAACTTAAAAGTGGCAGGTAGGACAGGACAGGTAAAGGTCATGAGAGGAGATACAAAGAAGTATGAAGAACTGAAGGAGAAGTAAAAGAAATGGTTCTATAAGAGCTCAGCTGCTGGCGACTTCTGCCTCCAGTCCCAGATACAGCCCTGCTGTACCTCAGACACCTCACACATGCAAGACAAAGTATCAATGCAAGCCTCCCTTGGCCAATGCTTAGAAGAACCTCTGGATTCCACTATGGAATTATTTTGGCTTGATTTAGAAAGCCTCTACTTTGGGAAAACAGTTTTAGTGCAGTTTTATTGAACCCCAGAAAAGTGACAGACAGCAGCGAACATTTCAGATAAACCTGAAGTGAAAACTGTCAATAGGATATAAAACCAGTTCCTTGAAATTTTTCTGACCGTGAAGTTTCCATTAAAATTGTGCAGTATGCACTGTGGAAATGTTACACCAGGCTATGCTGGGTTATATCCCAAAAACAATCAAATACAGCATTGTCACATTGTCAGGATAAACACCAAGTACAGCTGAGAGATTATGACACCCCATGGCAGCACTATCCTTGACTCAAGCCATGAGAGGTAAAATGCTCGTCTCAGGAATGGGAGAACAGCCCTCATTCTCATTCCAGAAGACACCGACAAGTGGGTTTTAGTTAGAAGTACTGTAATTATCCACTTTGCAATAGATAATGTTCCGTGTTTCTAATTAAAGGTAGCTAACCGTACAGAACTCTGTAATCAGGTGGGATAATCTTTGCATCAAAAAAAGACATAGCCCACACTTCATTTGCATGGGCCATGAGCATGCCAAAAACATTTCACTTCTAGCCAGCTACACCAAAAGCAGAGGTACAGGACTATATGAAGAAGATCATACCCCTGTAAAATTCATTTTACTCAGGGAACTAGCATGCACACACTAATTTGGGTGGCATAAATAGTACCTACAAGGAAAGTTTGCCAGGCAGATCACCAGATACAAACTGAAGCTTCAACCATACATGTCCAGCCCATTTCAGTGAAATTATAGGGCACCACTTTGAGGAATACAGCCTCTGTGAAGTGGCATTTCATCTTAACCCCCTCCACAATTGTTTCTACAGTCTTGAGCTGAGCTGCCTTCTGTCACAAACCCTTTAGCTTGGCCAGGTGGTCAATCCAGGCAGAGAAATCCCAGGAAATCACTTTCCTAGACAACCCCAAATTTCAGGGATGTGAGTAGAAGCAGCTATGCCCAGAATGATGTGTAGATCATCAATGTATAAGTTATGCAATGTATTACTTGGTGAGAATCAGAGCTGCACTTTCAAATCAACAACTTATTCTTCATTTTCTGACTGTCCTGTCCTCAGGGCTAACCACTTTGATGGTTTTGTATCCAGAATGAACCTGCCTCTGTGTGCTTAAGGCTGCTCCTTTCTACATATCTTTTCTCCTTGCTTCAGCACAGGGATAGGAAAAGACAATGATTGCTTCGAGGCAGTGGTAGAGCAAGGTAATAGGGAGCAGTGATGAAGGAATGTGGATGGAGGTGTTACCATGGCAACAGGGGGACAGAGAATTTCCAGCTTTGGGAGAGCAAGTACATTTTTCATCACTGTTTCTACTCTGAGTTCTGAGCAGCCCTTGTAACTTTTAGGGTGAGGGACAAAAGTGCAAACAGCATTTGGCCCCAGGGAGCTGTTCCATCATTGCAGAAGTTAAAGGGCAGCTGAGAAAGCCACACAGAAATTCAAACTGGTGTTCAGGTCAAACCCTTCAGCATAAACTTACATTACTGAATTGTGTAGTAGATCCACATATCCATTATTTTTCAGAATAACTTCTAAAAATGTAATTCCTGTACTCTGAAGCAAAATGTTTATTATCACATTCCCAAGCTCTGGCTATATCTGCCATATGTGTCATGTAGGCACTGCACAGTCAGCATTTCCCTGCCAAAACTGAGTCCAAGAAGAAAGAGCAATACTTAACAACAATAGTAGTGAAATAATCCCATTACAAGCAAGGAATAGAACAGCAACATAACAGAAATAAGAGCATCTATTGATAGTCCTTTATCAGCAGTAACTTTGCCCCTTTTGGATGGTACAGGTTTTACAAATGAACAGCACAGCAAGAGGGATGCACAGGAAGCTACACGTGGCTATGGCATAGCTTGAGTACAACATTCCCTCTTTAACAGCCATAACAGTGAAGGTACATATTACACACACCAGCTATCACTTACATTAACTGTTGTTCCTAGTGACTCCACCATAAGGAAGGCCAAAACCAGAACTCCCTTCCTCCCAATAAAGTTATCAAAAGATCACATGACTGACCAGCTAATGCAGCTGGGCTATAGCAGGGAGCACCAATTTTCATTTAAATGTATAAAAAAATAGCAAGAAGGCTGCAATGCTTTTCTTTGCTTTTCCCTGCAAGGGTGTATCTTTGCATTCTTAAATATAAAGAAGCTGTTAAAGGATGAACCACAATATAACAAAGCCTAAAGGAAGAACCACATGAACTCTGCAAGCTGGCAGATTCAGAGATGCAAAGCTGCCAATTTTCAGAGAACACGTCCTGGAGCAAGCAGTCTACATCTTATAATTTCTGAAAGAGACTCTGGAAATGCTATTAAAGGGAAGTGCAGTAAAGTGGAGTAAAGTCACAAAATGCAAGAAAATGTATTTGAATATGTAGGTCTGCAAAGGGTAATTGTTTCTATTGGTCAGTAAAAATATATTTTTAGAAAATAATGGTAGTTTTAATGTTAAGGTAAAGGCTAATGATATCAGCAAGAAGATACAAACCTTTCATTTTTTTAGGAGCATGATACAGCTGACAGTGATACAGGATATAATCTTTCCACCTGCTTCTTAGGGAAGCTGAGCATGACAGATAATCTCACACTGTTTATTTTAGGGGAGTTGATAAATTCACCTGCAGAGCCATGAAGACCCTTGTTGAGGTCACAGCAGTTTTTGTAGGATGTCATATCATTTACACTTTCCAATGTGTTTCTGACTCTGTTCTCAATCAGACCTCAGCAGCACACAGAATGCAGTCCAGAAAGCTTTTACAAATTGAAACAACAGCCTAGGGGCAGGAAGCTCATGGTATTAACACACCATCAGTAGTGCCTGGTGAGGCATTCAGGCTGCTGGTCACAATAAACAGAAAACCCACAGATGCTTTGCCTGCCTCTGGCTGACAGCTCACCTGGGTCAGGAAAAAGCAAATCCTTCCAAACCTGTAGTCTATTGCTTTGCATTTGTGGGATGGGAGAATTAAAAGACTGAATTGGTCCCTTCACCCACTGGCACTGAACACAGTTGTGATCTCCAGGTTTTCTAGGGCCAAAGGATGCTCAGTTGCTGTGCTGCTATTGGCCAGGGTAGAGTTAATCTTCTTCACAGTGTGAAGAAAATTTGTGCTGGAGACAGCTGACAGTGCAGAGATGCTATCATCATAGCTGAGCATTGTTTACACAGAGCTAAGACCTTTTGTGTTCCTCAACCCATCTCACCAGCAAAGAGGCTGGGAGTGCAGAAGGAGTGCACCCCAACTGACCCAAGAGATATTCCAGACAAAATGGTGTCGTGCTCAGTGTAAAAAGCTGGAGAAAGAAGAAGGAAGGGGAGAATGTTTGGATTGATGGTGTTTGTCTCCCTAAGTCACCATTACCTGTGACAGAGCCCTGCTTTCCTGGGGTGGCTGAACACCTGTCTGCCCTTGGGCAGGGGGGGATGAACTCCTTGTGTTGATTTGCTTGAGTGTGTGACTTTTGCTTTACCTATTAAGCTGAGCTGTCTTTGTCTCAACCCATAAGTTTTCTCACTTTTCCCTTTCTGATTGTCTCCCCAGTCCCACCGGCAGGAGTGAGCAGCTGCAAGGGGATGAGTTTCTGTCTAGGGTTGAGCCACAATAGCTGCTCTCAGCTCTGCAAAGCCTGTGCTGAAGTCTCTGCAGGCCTTTGGAACAAACTCTATGGATACAACTACCACATAATATCCCATACTCAGGGAACCTCTGTTACCAAAAACACCCAGTACACTCCCAGGCACCTCACACCTCTCATTTCCCACATCTGGCCTTTGATATATTCCACTTGCTGGTAAATGTGAAGTACCAGCCATTGTCAGCTTCAGTCACATATGCAGGAAAAAGAAGCCTCATATTTTCTGAGAGGACCCAACATCATCCACTGATCTAAGGTGGAGGAAAATCTGGAATAACAAATTTGTCCCAGTCAGATGGTACAGAAACTGTTCTGTGTGAGACCAGCTGTGCCTCTGGGAAAATGAGAGGTCAGGTAGTAGCTGTAGGAAAATGGATATGGTCACCAGCTTCATACCTCTCAGAGAACTGTTCTCTGGCTGTTTATTAACTCCCAGAAAAATTGAAGTTATGTGGTTTCAATGGTTGCAAGCAATCTTATCAGAAAGAACTGACCTCATGCCTGAAATGATGGCTTTCTTAGTCAAGCAGAGTACTCCTCTCCCCTTCCTGTATCACCTCAAATGGTAATCCTACAATTTAACACATGATAGTGCTTGCAGAAGCAGCTTTTTTCACTTATAAAATGGTCCCTGACAGTTCCTGCCCCCTCATATAGAGCATGTTAATATTCACAGTGGGGTGAGTACTTCCTAAACTGGCAGGTTAATACACTATCAGACTTTTCAAAATAAAGAATTCAATTTTTCCTTGTTCAAACCTCAGTCCCCAAAGGGATTTTCTGCTACCAGCTTGCTACAGTGGTCTGGATCAAAATAATGTGGTGACTGCAGCCAGCTGATCTAGCAGGAGGATTTTAATCAGCATCCCCAGAGGTTTCTGTGGAGTGAGGACTTTACTTACACATTGCAATCCCAGGCAGGAATGATACTGTGCTGTCTAAATTTATGCATTTTGGGTGGGAAAAGTTCATCAGCTGTAGTCTTGAACCTGAACTCAATTCCTAACTTCCACACATGAGGCAATAGTGAATGCTGGCTATAAGGCACCAGGATACTTTGTCCTCCAGGCAGCAACCTGACCAAATCATTGCCCAGAATTGGAGCTCTGAATAACTTAGACCTGAAGAAACAGAAGGTCTCCAGGTGCCTCAATGCCTCTCCACCTGGGATGAAAAAGGAAGAATTGTTTCTCACTTTGCCAGCCTACCACCAAGCCATGTTTCCAAGCAAAATGGGTGATGTTGGATGAATTTCTGTAATGCCATGCCATGTGTTCCTGTAATAGCACAACAGCAAATCAAAGTAAGAGGTGACCTATGGTTGCCCAACTCTTTCATGCCACTATAACTTCTGTCTTGCTATAGAAAAAAAAAAAAAAAAAGAAACAAATGCTATCATTTCTCTTGGGGAAAAAGAGAAAAGCAAAAGGAACCAAACAGGACAGATACAAGCAAACTCTGCCACACATTTCTCAAGATTTGATTTTTGAAGCTTAACATGGAAGAAATACTGAAAGCAGAACCACAAGCTGCAAACTTTTGCATTTGCTTCCTATTTCTGTTAAAAATCCTGTCAATCACATCTCAGCAGATAAGCACACTGCTAGCAGTTTCACCTTACCACAAGCATCATCTCATCTTCAGTCAGCAGACGTGAACAGGTTTTCTTTTGCACTGCTTTGGAAAATCCTGCAGATCTACTTGGAAAGAAAAATTTCCTGCTCAGGAGTCCCTCAAGCCATAAGCCAGCAGAAAAGCCTCAGTAGAAGTGAGTTAGTTACTCTGAGCTGCTTGCACCAAGTGCTGCAGCAACACTTCCAGGGCTGCAGGACAGAGCTGGGGGCCAAGCAACTGAAATGCCCTGCAGTCCAGACTCCAACTTGTTCCCTCAACACAACACCTGGCCTTTGTGAAGCTGTTAATAAAAAGCACCATGACTTGAGAGGAAAAAACCCTCCAGAAGCATGAAGCTATTTTCCAGTTGCTCCTGTCTTTCCTGCTTCATTCCCAAGGCACACACCAGCCTGGCTGGCCATCCTTCCCTCTTCCACCACTAAATAAACCTCCAGGTAAGAAGACACACAGGTGTTGTCAGAATTGATTCCTCCCAGCCTCCAAGCTGACTTCTTGACTTTGCTTTATTCAGTCAGTGCCTTTGACCATGACAGCACAGCTACTATGTCTATTCTCTTTTGATTTAAACTTCTTTATATAATGGTGAATTTGGGCACACAGGGGAAGAAAAAAGGAACGTCAGCAAATAATTTTATTCTTGCAGAACAATCTATTAGCAGAAGAAAAGAGATGGTAAATAGCTGCCATCTTACTGTCTTGTTTGAATATTTTTCTGTAGGAGAATTTTAAATGCCTTGTGTATCAGGAAGGGGCAGCTGCTCTGTTTTCCATGTGGGTATTATGGTACGAGGCACTGATGCAATTTGGAAGATGGACTATTGACTGTTGTGAAATGATGCTGAAAATGATGCAATCAATTTAATTCTCTAATGGCCTAAGTAAAGGAGTGGAAACTTTCTGGGCATTGTTTGACCTGCCTTATGAGAGACTGAAAATTCTGTTCTGAGTAATCAGAAGATGGATCTAATTTTATACAACTTTTTCTGATTCAGTAGCTGAAGGAGGAAGAACTGAATCTCAATTTATTATTCTAGTTCCTTCCACTATTACTCAAAATGAATAAGGATGACAGTTTTCATTCCAAAACCTGGAGTGCTTCAAGCCTTTAGATGACCTTCAAGGGAACAGCAAGACAGTCTGACTATAGCCATCCAAAGATTTTTGGTTCAATTGGATCTTTTAGAAGTGTACTCTTTTATTAAATATTTTGTGGCAATGAATTGGTTTGAGGTTTTCTTTTTTAAAAAAATAAATACAGAGTGAGATGGCTGTATCATAGGATGAAGGGAGGCACCATTACAGTTCTCTGTTCTGACCAAGCCAGGGATATCTGGGATGAAAAATGACCTAAGTTTGTGAACCTCTGTGTGTGAGTGAGAGGGCAAGTGAGAGAGCACATGCATCCTGATGTCCAAAAGAAAAATGGGCTTTCATTCTGAAAATACAAATTATGGCAATTCTACATTCACATAAAAAAAGGGTTCATGTTGCTCCACATCAGAATTAACATGTATTTCAAAACATGAAAACTGGATGAAATTAGAATTTTTGCCTTTTCATCAATAAAATACTGACATCAAAAAAGAGGGAGAATGTCACATCCTCTAGATCAATACAGGCTGCTTCAGGGAGTGTGTGTACCACAGAAACCATAATTTGTGTTACATCATTAGGTACAGTGGAAGACAAAGATCATGTTACCATGTTTCTCTGGTTTTTTGTTGGGTTTTTTTTTAATGAAAAATTTACTTAAACAAACAGGAAAACTACAAAAGCTAGTTTTACCTCACACCTGGTGAATTGAGATTCCATGGACACATTCAGAATAGGTATCATTTAAGTAAAGCAGCCCCAAGTTCAGAGCATTGTCTGCTGCTCACATCTGAAGATCTCCTGTGCATCTGCAAGGTCTCTCCTGAGCCATTCCCTGGGCCATCTTATAGAGACAGCTCTGGTATTTCTCTCTGTTTATTTTATCATGAATTATCACTTTGTAATGTTCTTCCGATCCTCAGCACATTAACCTGAACTGCTCTCAATCACACCAAGGTCCAGGGAGAAATGCTAATCCAAAATTTGTGTGTTTGCATTGGCTTGGTGCTGTCTCTAAAGGAGATTCAGATTCATGAGTTCTGTTTTTAATTCAGTTCCACTACAAGTTTCCTGAGCAGGGCATTTAATTTCATTACAGCTGTCACCTACTTCAAGCATACACTTACTGCTTAAATTGTAAATTACCCAAGACAGGGCCACCTAACTCTGAGTACTTGAAACAGCTGGAGAGAGCAGAGAAAGGGAGAAAGGGTCACAGCTCTTTATCAGGGCAATACTGCATTAGAAACGTTACAACACAAAGCAAGGTCCTCCCAGCCACTGCACCCCAGCTGGGCATTTCTCCCATTCTTTCATGGGTGTTCACAGGCTGAACATGCAATGAGATGCTCTGAAAAGAAGTCAGGCTTCCAGCTTTTTGAATGAGGATGTGCAGGAAAGCATTCAGGAGCTTGCTGGCTCAGCCTCCCTGCCCTGTACCCATCACATATTCCCTTTATAACGAGTCTTCAAGATAAGCAATGCCTGAACATTTTTGATTAAATGCTTTTCAAGCTCCTAAAGTCCCTAGCAAGTGAGTTACTTTGGTCTGTGATATTGCATTATACAAGAGTGATTGATTGAAACAAACCCTTTCCCCTCTCACTCCATAGCTATTTCCACAAGTATTTTGAATCTGGCAAGAATTATGACATTATTGATTTGCTCTGCACTGCCTTTTCTTGAGCCTCATCTGCAAACACATTAGTCTTTATTGCTTCAATAATTTCCCTGAGTGCACAGAACTCCACTGTATTTTTTTTAACTTAGCATGTAGTGATTCCTTAAATTTTTTATGTGCTCTGAAGCAAAATATCAGCCATTTGCAGAAATGCACTGGAAGGCAACCAGAAATTCAGATGTTTCCATAGACATGTAACTACTACTTTTGCTGATCCAAAGTTGCCCACAGAGGTTTTGCCTTGTCTGGGACACTGATAGCACACTGCATTTAAGCAAGGCTTCAAGTGATGAGTAGGACTGGGCAGAGAAGATAAACTGCTTCTGAACTCAGGACAGAATCCATTTCTGTGCTCAAATGGCTCCTGGTCAGCAGAAGTAAAAGCAGTGTTTGATGCCTCAGCCAGGCCCTCAGCAGACCCTAGCAATGGGTCTCAGAGCACCCTCTTTTTAACCCTTTTTCTTTCCAGAGCCCTCTGCTTGTGGTGCTGAATGCACAGCACAGTCTTAAATTGCATTAAATGTACAGTCTTAAAAACCCTGCATGATTTGAACACCTGTTCCTTAAGATGTGAACTATAAACCCAATGGGGTTGGAAAAGCAGTGCTAGGAGAAGGAGTATCTGCAAAGTCAGGCTACGAGGCACTCATCCTAGAAGCCACTTGTGTGTGGAGGAGCCAACAGACTGGCACTGGGGTCAGAAACGTGCTGGAGACTCCAGGGAAGTGCAGTTCTGTAGCCCACTCAAACTAAGGGAAGCCCAAGAACACACCAATGCAGGCTGGTGTGACTTGAAGGAGCTTTGGTCCAGTGGTTTTGTGATGGGCCAGACCTATCAGAACCACTGAGTGCTGCTTATTTTCTCAGGCTGCTTCCTTGTGTTTCAGCCACCTGCTGTAACCCAGCTTGCAGGCTGAAGACCAAAACAATTACAGTAAGACATAAAACCTCCCACTTTCATTAGAGATGTGAATGAGCTGTGATCTTCACATTTAGAAGCATTTTAAAGTTTCCAGGATACTGCAACATACAGAGTTACTTAGCAGCCTGGAAAGGTCACATCTACTCTGCCTCCCACCACTGTTTACAGAGCACAGTAGGCATCAAAAACAATAGATAATATACTTCCATGCTATAGATTCAGGGGAAACAGAAATTAGAAAAAAGAATGTGTTTGCAAAATGACAAAACTGTGAATGGGGCAAGCAGACAGTAAACATGTCTTATGTCACGTGAAAATCACCTTTCATGGGTCTTAAGAGGAACATGGAGTATTTTCCACATCAGAGGAATCAGATTCAAGCCTTGAATAGTGAGCCAGGAATAAATCCACAGACTAAGATTTCATTATAGCAACATCTGCCCAGAAGCCATTTTACACCTCAGTCTTTGCTTTATGACCAAAGAAATTAACAGCTTCATGTGAGGTTTTGGGCAGCAAGTTCATAAAAACAAAACCCCAAAGCTTCTCTTTGCCCAGCTGCTAACTTGTCTATTTTGAGTAGCAAATGGTGTTCCAAAATAAAGAACACTTTTACACCCCAAGATATTGCAATATGACACTTTAAAGATGCATGGTCTTATAAGAGATTGTGTGGTAATCTTCCCATGTAGAAGACAAATATCCTTAGAGGGTATGTTTAGAGGAAGGAGAATGCTATAAATTGTGCAATGCTGCAAGCATATACTGAAACTCAAGATCTAAAACCTTCTCACTTGTTTTCCCTCTCTCAGAGCAGCTGGGTGATGTGATGCAACTCGGCTGACTCATTCCCATTGCCATTAACCCCAGACAGCTTTTCCTTGCAGGGTGGAGGCAGAATATCATCCCAATAACCAACCTTACTTCTATAGAAATGCTTCACTAACCATCTCCTTCCCCACTTAAAAAACAAAAGATCTCTTTTCAGCATAGTGGAAATCATACCCAAATCCTCACAGGAAACAGCTCTCCCATGAGAGCACAGAGCCTGATGCTGAGCACACAGAGCCTGGGCTGCCACTTTAACTGGCCCTGCAGCATGCCTCTGTTGCATGACTTGCTGCAGGCACACCTCAGAGGTGCTACTCAGAGGGTCAGAGCAAGGCTGCATTAAAGCACCAACTTCTGGTTTTGTATGAGTGAAAACTGGGTCAGATCCACTGCAATCAGCGGAGTGCTGCCTCTATACCTCTGAAGAATTAGGCTCAAAACTAATTTTATCGTATTTTTAAAGATTGTCTCAGTGATTTTAAACCTGTTTCTTTGGTTGTGCGTTTTTTGACCTTATTTAAGAGGCTCTTCAACAGTTCTAATCTGTGCATCTGTTCAATGCAACAACAGGGCAATTACAAAGGCAATTTCAAAAGATACTTCTAATATTCAGGACTGACAGATTGTTGCAGGTGACATCTGTTTTGCCACACTGCCAAGTTCCCAGCAAGCTTTGTATCACACCCAGAACAGCTCCAGGAAAACTGTACACAGGCCATGAGTCTCTGTGGTGAAGTGAAGATTTTGTCAATGGATAGAACATCACACAGTCCTGCCAGGGCACGGGGGAGGCTGGGCTCACCTCCAGCACTGCCAGCTCTGCAGCACCACCTCCTCCTGGGCCAGCACCCCTGTGCATTCTGCACACACAAACATCCTCCTTCCTCCACACCCCTGTGCTGCATCCGTGTCATTCCAGACACCCCTGGGTCTTGTTTGTACCTTTACGGATTTAGGCTAAACCTTTCAAAATNCGGGAGAAACTGAAATGGGGGGCTAAGGGGAGAAGACATTATTTTTGTCTTGTTTGTACCTTTACAGATTTAGGCTAAACCTTTCAAAATAAGGGGTATGTCTGCTGATTTCAGGGAAATCAGGGACAGTTTAAAAACTCTTGAGTGTGTTTTTTCCCTTTAAATTAACACCTATATTTCTTTTTCCACATTGAATGCAAACCTTGCTAATAACAAGTAGATATTAATTACCATGCTGCAGGTCATCAGGCTCAGTGGAGGAGAATGGCACTGGCTGCCCAGCTGCAGTCCCTGCTACTGGTCAGATCACACCAAGAAATCAGGATGTGCTCTTGATCACAGCTGCTCTTCAATGGCCCATTAATATCTGTGCTTCTTTAAACCCTCTCTTCTGATTTTAATTCTTAGGGCAGTCAATGTCATTATAGTAAGTAGCTTCCTTGTCCCCGTCCCTGCTTAAATTGTATTGAATTATGTACTTTAAGAACATCTTTCCAACTGACTGATCAAACCTATCTTTGCTGGATGAGCTCTGGCTTTAGTATCGTATCAGAAACATGCTGAGTCCTTAGTGTATTGGGATTAAACTAAGTTTACTGAAATATTCTAAGAGATTCTTCTCTAAGAAGTCATTAGAGCAAATCACTTTCTCTGTAAGTAAACAGATATACTTCCTATGAAATACTAAATATTTCCTGCTTTCATTACTTCAGTATGAAAATTGTGCTTTTCTTTTTCTAAGCCAACAGGTCAGTTTGAAGGTCCAAATGAGGCTCAGATGTTCTAATGTCCCTGCATCTAATTTAATATTTACCTCTACTGCAAATCTTGTTTGCAGTTATTTTGATTTTGGATCTGTGAGTCAAAGGAACTTATCTGCTCATTGTTTGCAAATTCCTCCACAGAAATAGTACCTAATATATTTAATAAAGACTGCAATAAAGAGAGTGAAGTTAGGTGGGAATTTTGCTCCTTCTTTATTGCCACTTTCCTGATGGCATTCCCTGCTTCCCATCCTAAACAGCACCAGCTGCAGATAGCTACATGTCAGGCACATTTCTAGAGCCTCACAGCTGCCAGTTCCAGAAATCTGACTTCATCTGTTGACTGGGAAGGGCTGTAACAAAGAACAACTCCATGGCTAACAGCAGCATCTCTTCAAAATATGACTCTTAACAGAGTAGATTTAAAAGCTGTAGCCTGACTTATTTTAAAAATCACATATGGTTAAGAATATACACCTTTTTTGCTATTTCAAAGTGCTTTTAAAATGAAGAAAGAAGATAAATTAATTATTAGTAGAGAATTATACAGGGACCTATAAAATAGACACAGAAAATCACCAGAGAATAATACAGCCACACTCCTCTCTCACACCAGCCAGTCAGTTGACTGAAATATTCCATTTGCATCATCTGAAATGAAGCAGTGTGTTAATGTGCTTTGTCAAATAAGAAACAGTGGAGATCTGTTCAGCACTTCAACAGAAAGATGGTGCACGAGTTGATTCCTGAATTCAGTGTGTAGCACTGGTAGCACTCAGTACTTGCCCCTGCTCTGCTCCAGGAGGGCAGACTGGGGACTTTCCTCTCTACTCTTTCCAAAAATATTCTCTGGTAGTTGTTAGTTTCTCAGAGAAGCTCATTACCTTTCCTGTCATAAGACAGGAAAACATTATCAGACTACAGTAAGAGGACTCACCACCCTCTTTGCCAGTCTGTTTTCCCCACAGCCTGTTCTGCTTTAGTTGTTTTTTCCTCAGTAAAGGACAGCAAATCAAGTATATAAGAAAAACTGCAGCCTCTTGGATTTTTTTTTCTTTATTTTGGACACTTGGATGACTTTTTGAGAGGGTCTGCTTTCACAAGTTGAGCTCATGCCCACTACACTTGTATTTTTATTCACAAGTATAGCAAAAGCTCCTACTCACTCTGCATTTTATCTGGTTCCATGTGTCCTTTAGTTAGGATGAAGTGCCAAGTGTTACATTTTCCTTGACAAAACATTTTAAAAAGTATATATTTCACCTACCCAGGACAAACGGATCAATTAAAAATAAAACCTCCTGCTTTTCAATGGTCTTTGTTAAGTAAATAGGAACAGGAGACCCCAAAACTGCACTAATGTAGCACTGAGCATTCTGACTGCAGAGTGCTCTGGGGGCTTGGAGAGCCTGCTGCTTCCCCTTGGACTTCAAATTAAGTAAGAGCAATGGGAGCCTTGATCAAAGCTCTTCACAGACATTTACACTAAGCTGATCCCAGAGGATGACAGCTAGGACACAGCCATGCTGGATGGCAGAACCTGGCTCCACAAACACAGGCAAATATTCCAAGATGTTTCCTGTATTAATTTTCTCCAAAAAAATTGCCCAATGATTTGAAGGAATTGAGGTGGGCTTTTTTTTTTCAATCTGAGGTCAAAACAGAAGATTAACAAGTTTTGTGTCAGCAGTTTATATGTATTTACTGCCTATCTAGCTATTTACTGGATCTAGGTAGTATTATACCCAGTCTGCCAATATCTGATTTTTTGTCTAGATTTGTGAAGGAACATAAATCTGGAGAATGACTGCAGACCCTTTTTTCTTGAAAAATCTAATTTTATTTTCAGCTTAGTGCTGATTCATATAATAACTGATTTTTAAAAATCACATTTTTCAGATATTTTGATCTTACAAGTGTTTTTAAATTCAAGAGCTTCATCCACATTGGGAAACCACTCAGAGAATACATACAGAAAATTAATTAGAGTTCAGTTCCTGACAGAAGCTGAGCATCTGCTGAGTGCACAGATCCCATTTCCAGTGGGAAATAAATAAATAAAAATCAAACCCTAAATTAAATCAATTTGTATTACAGGCACTCAGAAGCATTCAGAACTGGGCATTTGTGATCTAACTTTAACATAAAGATGTTCAGAGCTAGCTGGCGTACGCAGCTTTTTTCACACCAGTTCTAACATCAGTATAGCATTAGCACTAAGGAGTTTGGGACTACTTCAGAGCAAGCAGGACCTGTTGTTAGCAGTGACCTGGATCATGCTCAGTTTTGATTAAAGACTCAGGTATTTTATCACCTACCGTGACAGATAAAAGTATGATAATTGCTATTAAATGCAGCTGGTTTTATAACAGAATTTAGTTCCTTGTCAAGAAACAATTAAACCCTTGGGATAAGTTTTTTGTATAATTCTCAGTGATTTAGCTCTGTCGTTCATTAGAAGTCACTTTCCTTAAAGCCTTCTATATTGACTGTGAAATTTTGGCTGTTAATTCAGATTTTCCTGTTATCTCTTCTCTCTGTAGTTCATATCAATAGATCCCTTTCAAGATCATCTTTCTGCTTTATTCTGTGTGTTAAGGATACCCTCCCACCCGGGCCACTCATATCATTAACTCTCAATTGCACATATTCTTACCTTCCCCTCTCTAACCTCCACAGAAAAAGCATCTTATGCCTTATAAAGATGGTAACACAAAATCATGTATGAATGTGAATTAGAAGATCGTTTAAAGGAACGGGGTTTTAATGCACATAATTCATTCAAAGACAACACTTACTCAGAAAGTATAAACATGAAAGTTTTAATTTCAGAGGGTCTTTAGTTCATGAGAGCAGGAAGGAGCAGATACAATCTTTTAGGGTAATTAACTTGCAATGCATAGAGGAGCCTGCAGACAGGCCATCGTGTTGTTACATGCTGCCAGTACCAAAGTTATTGATAAATAACTTAAAGTGTCATTACTCTAGCTAGGTTATTGCTGACCTAAAAATGCCAATAGATATTTAAGACTCATTCAATACAATGGTCGAGTCCACCTGTGATACACTGGCAGGGCAGATACGGGTTTGTGTGCAGAGCTTGGAAAATAGTCATATCCCCAAAGCCCTGGCCTTCAAAATTCTGCCCTGGACAGGAAGGCTTTGTTTGTAACACGGGACCAGCATCTTAGGAGAGAAAAATAGTAATAAATTATGCAGCTCTTACTGTTTTAGAATGCTACTATTGCCTACTCCTCATCTCATTTTCTCTGTTGTCTTCAAAAGACAAAATCTCTCACTAAGCATTCTGATGATAACCTTTGGGAATATTTCAATACAGGATCAGAAACCAATAGGGAAATATACACCATCCCTACTTGTGGAGGCCCTGGAGCCTGTCCAAGAGACAGCAATTTTCATGTCCTGGAAGGAAAGACCCTGTGTTGTCAGAAGAACATTTAAGGCATGGAGACGAGAGACTTCTCCCTCACAGTCCTTTGCAGGATTATGTTAATGTACCCCAGTTCTATTCTCCCCATTGGCCCGCTGGCCCAGATCTCCCCATATGGCTTTTCTCTAGAATGTTCTCCCTTTCCCTGATCCCCATTGGCCCCAGTTTGCTGCAGTGTTCCGCCCCTGTTACCCCATTGGCTCCCTGACCCCTTGCCCCGCCCATGCACCACTTTCCCCTATTCCCATTGGCTCCCCGATCCCATACGCCGCCCCTCTTTCCCCATATTTAAACCCGAACCCCTCCACATCCTGAGCCTTTTGTCCCTGGACCCTTTGGTGAGTGGTTGGAGTAAACCCCACTGGAATTCCATACAAAAGACCCCTCCCATCTTTCCATGCTCGAGCTGGCTGTGTGTGGAATCACATGTGCAATCATGGAGTGTGCCCATGCCTGCCTGATCCCCTTCCATCAGAGGCGCTTTTTGGGAAGGTAGCAGCACTTTACCATCGCCTGCATCTACTTGGTAATTAATAAGGATGACCAGTTACAGTCTCAACCAAAATCTTATCACATCACTGAAACAGTGCAGGATGGTAATTAATAGCAAATGGCAGCATTATTACAGCACTAATGCAGTGCAGTCATGTGGGAATACTGAAATCCCTGGAATGTGAGAAGAATTTAAAATCCAGCTGATACTGCTGTAAATCATCACTCAGTCAGTAGGGCTGCAGGTATGAATTGAAAAAAACAGAGGGTGGCAAAACTCCATCGTTCATTTTGTTATATTCTTTCCCCTTCTATGTCTCCCTCCCTCTTCCCAGTTTCGATTTCTAACAAAACTATGACAAAATGTATGTCCTTCCATCACTTCGCCTGCTCTCTTCTAGCTAGAACTATCATTAGAATGAAAATTGCTTTCTTGCTTTCACTGCCTTTAATAATACACAAGACTAATTATTTATTTTGGCACAGATTAATTTTCAGTTAGAATACAATACAGTGCATGCCATCTTGCTAAAAAGAGAGGGTGACAGGAAACAGGATGATCAGTTGACATGGCCAGGGACAGGCCCAAAATTTAGAGAAATTTTTATTACCCTTCCTTTTTTAATCAACCATTACCACCAACTGGTATGTAAAATGGATCCAAGACAATTTTTTACATTATTTTGGTTTGAATGTAGTCGGAAGAAAGAAGCTGAATCAAGTGACTGTTTTCTGAAGTTCAGAAAAATCTCACCTGAGCCACAAAATGAAGATAAAGTACTGAAATGTCAGATGAACTAGGAGATCCTGTTCTTTGCAAAATTAGATAACTGTAGGCTTCAATGAATTTTTAAGTGACTGAGTTGGGCCTGCTTCAATACAGTTCCTGCCTTTCTAGCCAGCTCTCCTGTACTTGCTGCTCCTCTGACTTTCGAGCTGATTTATGGCATTCTGTAAATAATTATCTGAAAAGTTGGTACTGGCAAAAAGCACCTAGAATTCTGAAAAATCTTTTCTTCAAAAGTTGATGTGTAAAAATCCACATAAAACATCTATGCAAAAAACCTATTCCTACTGCACACCAAATTATTTCCACACTCTGTTCTATTTTGTCTAAATGAAAGCTTTCTTTCCAGAGGGTCATCAGCAGGGTGGGTGCCCTTGAACTTACCCAGGACTTGCAGACTGCCCAGCTGGTGCTGCTGTCTCAGACCTGTGTCCATGAACATCTGTCCACAAGGAACCTGCAGCTGGCAGCTGATGGATGGAATGGCTGGAGTTTGAGTTCCTTTGCTACCTGACATCTCCCCACTCGTCCAGACCAGCTTCTTTAGAGGTAAAAATTCTCCCTTCCACAAATTGCCAAGCTCTGTGCCAGTCTATTCTCTCTGTGCAGGCTATTCCTTGCCCAGCACAGTTAAAAGTGTTTCCTCCTTTTTTTTTCATTTCAGAAGCACAGTTAACATAGGGCAGGGACCAAATCATCACATACACGGTAAAAATGAGAGGAAGTATTTTCTCAACAGGAGATAGCAGCTGTATTATTTCCCAAGACTTAGCCAACACTCTGAGAGGGGAATAACCATAAGTCAAGGAAAAACATCACTTTTCAGAAGCCAGGTCATGCCTGGAGAAGTGCCACCTATAAAAAGGTTTTGCACAGGTTGCTGTAAGCCATGAATAATGTTCTACACACATACAAGGCTTTGTGAAATCAAGACCTGAATAACTTCAGAAATACAGATTGAAACATCCTCTGTACTATTATGTGTCACACAATGCTGAGTGCATTTTGAGATGTTCTTATTTTCCACCAGAATTGTATGAAAATACATTTACTATTTGTTGTATGAGAGCATAGCAGAATCATGGGTTTATTCAGAAGATTAGTGGCATTGCAGTATATTACCAAACCCATGTTCCCACCAGATCAAACATACCACATTTTAGATGGGCATTTAATACAGATATTTGTAGCCTGCAGGAATAATAAATGAAACTAATTAAGTTTAATAATTCAAGAGAACTTGGCATGCCTGATTGCTACATAAAGGCTAATTATCTTTCTCCTTTTCTTCCAGATCTACCCCTCCTCTCACCAAATTAATCTGGAAACTTCATAAAATATGAAAATATTAAGAAAAACATCATAATGGTAAATTCTTTCAACACACGAAAACGCCCTGCAACAGATTTACAGCTGATGTAAACTTGACTAAAATCCTACAGATGTTTTAAAGAGTAATGTCTGTTTTAACAAGTAGTCAGCTTAGTCATAAAGGATATTTTTATACGTCCTCTCACCACAATAACAGGACCCAAAAATTGTCTTAGGCAGACCTTACTAAATCCAAGTCATCAGCAACACTTTAGCAGAGATCTCAGATACTGCAATCTCTGTACCAATTATTTCACATCTATTGGCACACAGTAACTTTTATTGAAGATCTACTTCATTCGGCAGTGGAGTATTTATAAGCACTAATATTTCTAGAAAATTACTGCTCTTAAGTTAAAATTTGCTTTTGAAACCTTAATAGTGTCTTAGGCTGAGAGAAAAACCGTTCATCAGTTAAGAGAAGATAAAATTGAGAGAAGGCTTTATCAGAAGCACTGGACTCAAGAGGAGAAGTTTATATGAAAAGAGTTTGCCCTGGATGCAAAATACTCAGTGTGAAGCACTCCAGATGAGCAGGTACCCACACAGAAAGCAATATGCAGGGTGTTTCATTCTCACACAGAATGTACCACCAAATTACAACAAAATCCAAACTCCAATCCCAGTTGCCTCTATTCATTTTCTTCCAAAATCCACTTCTAGCCAATAGTCTTTTTCCAAGGTGAAGAATTAAAGAAAATACTCTTTAACAGGTTATTAATTTCGTTCACAGTACAGTGAAAATTTTTAGAGCCAGAGGTTGACTTAGATTACCATGCTAACTAATAAAGAGAGCAGGTTTTTAATTAGGTTGCCTAAAGCTCATTCTCCCTTCATTATTTATGATTCTTCTTTTGCACAGTGTAATTATTACCAGCAGTATATGTATATATA
>VZTT01071135.1:56359-74190 GCA_013400855.1 Buphagus erythrorhynchus
CTATAGCCATGGAGTTTCTTCTCATTGTGTAAATCCATTTGACATTCATTTTGATTGGAAACTCTTTCAGGCAAGGCTATTTCTCTTTTAGTGCCTAACACACGAGCCCGTGACTAGCAGGGATGGATTCTCAGCAGCATCACAAAACATGCCATTTTTTGTGTGTAAAATATGTACATTTGCCTGATGGAATAACACTGAACAAGGCTGACTCCCACACTGTTTGAAATTACAGGAGTGGTGGGTTTCATGTGTGCATAGTGTGGGATGTGCAGAGCTGCATAAAGGCTGTGAATTATTTACAGTTTTAGCATTACTCATTGCAGAACAGTTGTCTTTGCTCACCATGTCCCATGTCTCCTCATTTACTATGACAGTCAGGGAGGCTGTGTTAAGCCACCAAAGCTCCACCCAGAGCCTGTGCTAGACCCACATCTCACCCAGGGCTGGAAGCAGAGCAGCTCTGGGGGAAACTCTGCTGTGACATGTGGGGGAGGTACCAAAGCCAAGCAGCTCCTCTTGAATGTCCAGCTGCCATTATTTCCATTGTTTTCAGTCAGAGATGGCTACTGAGTACAGGCAAGAAGAATGTGAGCCTACACACCTCTAGAATTTACTTCCAAGGCTAAAAGGATTGTTTGCTAAGTCTTGAATTGTTGCAACCACTGCTTAGATCAACACCTGCAAAGGCTCCACACTTTCCACAATATTTGGCTTTGTTAGAGTCTTTGGGACAGGCTTTGTTTGCTTCTCTATTTTACCTATGCAGGTTTCTTCATTTTCCTCTGCTGTGCCTGAGAGAGATCATTTGAGGCCAGTAATCACATACCCACAGGATATCCTCCTGCTATTGTAGTCTGTGCTTTTTCAAAGTTTAATAAGCTTCTGAAAAAATGAGCATACCTTCTCAGTTGCAGTGGGGTGTAATAAAGTTGTTTATTTTTCTCCCCAAGGGTTGAATTTATTCACACTAACACCTTGCCTATGCAGATAAACTGCCACCATTATTTGGGCACAGGGTAAAGAAAGTTTGTGGCATTTTCATTTGCACTGTAGCAGTCCTAAAAATCTTGTCATTGACCAAACAATGCCTTTGGACCCTAAGAGACCAGGAAGAGAAATTCCACTCAATGGGCTCATAATCCAATTTAACAGGAAAATTTTTACTGCTTTTCTCTCTCTGGCATGTAAAAAAAAAAAGCTTATTTGGCTCAGGGATAACTTTTCTCAATGTACTTTGCTTGCACAAATCAAAAAATCTGATGCCAGTGCGTTGAAATAGAAAGACCAGAAAATACAAAATTAATGTTAAACCATCAGCACCACCAAAAAAAAAACAACAACAAAAAAAAACAACAAAAAAACAACCCCCCCCCCAAAAAAAAAACCACAAAAAAAACCAACCAACCAACCAACCAAAAAAAACCAAAAAACCCAAAAAAACACCAACAAAACAACAACAAAAATCCCAAACAAAGCCAACAACCACACCATAATTGCTTTTTGCTTTCAAGCACATGAAAGGGGTAGTAGAAGACACCCAGGCTTGCTGTTGAAGTCCCTTATAAATGTATGGTTTCTACTTCCCAGCAGAAATGCAGGGCTCAGTTTTCTGCTCAGGCTGGATGCAAGGTCCTGCTGCAGGAGCAAGGACAGAGCCTGGAGCCATTTCTTTGCACCATGAATGCAGAGAGCAGCTCAGGACAGTCAACCCCACAGCACAAGCATGGCTACAGTGAAGAATACACTCAGTGGCTTTTCTTTTTCCCTACAATCCATGCCCAAGGAGCCACACAACATTCTCCTGGCTCTGGCTATCCACAACTGTAGTAAAGACCTCTGGGGCCACAGGTACAGGAGTAAATTAGTACAGATCTGTGCCTGCCTTGATGCAGAGCCCTCTCTTCTGTTCAGATCAGCATATTTCAGTTAACTGTGAACAAAACTGGACAACAGGGAGATCAGACTGAGATAGCCAATGCAGGATAGACACACTGCAGGAAATGCAGGGAATTGCTGAAGGTCTCCCTGATTCACTCAGGGGAGAGTTCCCCCCTTTGTGTTTGTAAGATTTAAATAACCTAACTCCTCGAATGATTCTTGTTAACTTGTTACTTGTCTCTGGTATAAAGTTTCCTTGCTTGAAGTGGGTCAGATCTTCATGAAGATTCTGTGTTTCTGTAGGGAATTACTCAGCAGAACTTTGGGTTATCAGCAGAATTATGGTACGCTCAGACTTTCCCTTGCTAATTCTGTAGTAAGAAGAGCCCTTGCCCTTCTTTTGCAGCCTTGTTCATTTGGCTAGTGGATCCTCAAACGTAAATTTGGCATTCCTAGAAGTCTGGTATTCATGCCCTTAAAATATATCATCTCCCCAGAAAAAAATGGAATGCATTTGTGAGACAGCAACAAGAGCCTTCTCTGCTTCAGCCTGATAGGCTAAAGCACAAATTCTTGTTACACCTACTTACAACAAGTACTGCAGGCACACTTCAGAGGAGACATGGAAACAGTTAACATGTAAGTTATTCCATGTTTATTTTCATTTTTTATTATCATGAGCTGGTGATGACCAGTGAGCCTTTTCTTCCTCCCTGAGCAGAGATAAGTAATACAGAAATTTGCACGTGTACACACACAGCTTTAAAGCAGGGAAGATGTCCTGGCACTGCTGAGCTCCGTGGACATTCAGTGCACAGGATGATGTTGCCTACCATGCATTCAGTCATGTGCCTGCAGTGCTCCTGGCAATCCTTGTAATTGCCCATAGTTGATTTACATGTCGCATTTTAAGCACCAGAGATGAGTGTGAAGTTGCCTGAAGGTCTGAATCCTTTTGAAAACATTGTATATCATGTTAGTGGAGCTAGATGAACAGTTCTCTGACAACGCAGCAGCAGGAAGAAAGCTCCCTCCAGTACTTCTGCAGCATCTATTCCATACATCAATGACTAATTTGGACTACTATAACTTCACTTAGGCCCATACAGTCACAATGAGAAGAATTATGCCACTGTGTCTGTACAAGTCTGGGCCTCTTCCATGCTTATTGCAAAAAAATAAGTGCTTTTTAAATATATACATATTGGCAAATTCAGCTTAGGCATGAGGAGTCCTGAAATAGTCAGCCAGCCAACACCAGGACAGATTCCAACAGCATTACTGATTTGGGTTTGATAGTTTATTACTTCAGTGGGGCTGTGGTGTGAAGTGTGCACTGCTTGGCACAAGGGAGAGTACCCAGAATCTAACCCAAAATTAGTGGTTCACCCAGGACATTTCATGAAGCAGCACCCTTTAAAACCTCAGAGGTATACTGAAGAGTAAATGCATATGCAGATTTATAGGTATGATCCTGCCAGATACTGCCAGAAAGGTTTCACCCCCTATTCTGGATATATCCTCTGTAATATCTGGTCAAATTTAAACACATGCTAAAGAAACCAGTGAGAAATAAATGGCAGCCTTTGAATAGATGCTTCTGTCCAGCAAGTCCATTGCATCAGAGGTCTATATTTACCAAAATGCATGTTATTACTTATCAACTCACCAGGAAAAAAAATTCAATATCTCCCCATGCAAATTTTAATCACTTTTTCAATGTCAAACCTTTAATTAGGCTGTTCCTAGGAAGCAGTGTAACCAGGCCATTAGCAATGCAGCCACAGAACAAAACTCTATTAGGAAAATGACACTTTCACTTCAGCAGATTCAGATATATAACAGTGTAGTTAATCTAAAGCAGATTCTAAGTAAAAACAAGAAAATACTGCAACAGTGTTCTGATTGCCCTTGACCACTCATCAGAACTGTAATTTGTACATATATGATGCAGTAAAACTACAGAAATGCCAAAGAGAAAGCCTAAGTTTACTAAAAAGAAAATGTGACACACTATGTCATTTTTGCCACTGTTATGAAATTTCTGCCAGAAGCAGCTCTTCCTTCATTTGCATCCACCACGAACATTTCTTCATTTTACTTAGGAGAGCACTGGGACAACTTGTGCAACAATGAACTTGCAGTACTGAAACATTGAATGAGCACATGAACCACGATACCAATTGCTTACATTAATTACAGGGTTGACAGACAAGGAACTGGACTCCTCCAAAACACACTATTTGTAGTAGCTAACAATAAACCTAACCAATATTAGAAATAATGCTGTCCTCTTGGGTATTGGGAATTACTGCCCTTCTTTCTTCAGACACACTTGTGCATTCTCCAAGTTGTATTGCAGAGAATTGAAGCAGAATACACCCTTACAAGGGCATTGCAAAGCAAGAAAGACAAGCAGGGAGAACAGAGAGGTAAAGAAAAAAATACCATTATATTCAAGTTATGAAAGGGTGAGCAGAAAATAGATTTTAAACAGTAAGTGGAAAAGCAAGAAAGCTATAGCTAGAGATTAAAAGAGGGCAGTGGCTAGACCTTGACGACTTGAAGAGAGTTTCTTTGAAGAGCCTGAATTGAAACAAAAGCTCCTCCATTTGTATTAGTAATGGAACAATAATCAACCCTCTGGGCAAAATATAGGAGCAAGGCACATCAGAGCTCAAGTGCAAGATGTGAAAATTTTATGCTCAATCTTAGAAGTGAAATGTTTTTATCAGAGGAGGTTATTGTAAACAGTTTTATTTTAGGAGCTGCCCTTTGAGAAGCTACTACACAAAAATGCACACAGAAGAAAGCATGATGCTTTTCTCTATTTGAACTTTGCCTTAACACAAAAAATGCTGCTTGCTATTTATAAAAATATCTGAGATCTGGCAGCTCTTAAAGCATGTCCCCATATTTAAATGCTTTTATAGTTTCAAAAATCTCAAATAATCAAGTGGTGCTCATATGAAACTCATGAAGAGTGGCTGTGTCTCTTACTGTAAAGCTGTAAGTACAGCCAACGAGAGCTCATCTTTGCTCTATACATTTAGAAATATGGATGAGTTCAATTCCAATTTTAACATCCATGGTCAAAGCAGTCTATGAACCTCTCCTGCACCAGAAGAAATAATCTCCATGAATCTTCCATCTCTTCAATAAGCAATAAAATACATCTTAGTTGTTAAAACTTACCATTTTAAATGGCAATGTGGAAATTGCCAAGCGACAGAAGTGTGGAGACTTTAGACAACAGGGTTGTCTAAAGTGAACTTTGAGAGATGGTGATTGTCATTTTTAGGAGTATTAAATTTCACAATAAATTTCATAATAAATTTCTGCTGTGACTTTGAGCTTGGTACAATGAACTAGCTCTTGCTAAGGATGGCAACACAGAACATCTACCCAAGCTCATCTTAGCTATTTATGTGACTCCAGTGTAGAAATTGCTTGTACACAGCTCTGATACTCAAAAATCAACCCAAATCTAAAACACTGGTAGAAGACAAACTCTCCTCATGTAATGATCTTTCTAAATTCTGAAAACAGACTTCTGGAGCCCCCCTCCCCTCTACTCCCCATGTCTGATAGCAAGTCCCCTGATGTGGTACTGGGCTCTGTAACATGGCCTAGGTCACAGGCCTGGGGACAGTTTCTCTAAAGTATCACCTGGAATGATTTTCTTCTTCAGCAGGTTATTTGACCAAGCTGAGTTGTATGACAGCAGAAATAGTCTTCATGGATTTTTTTCCCCACGTATTTAATAATTGATTTATTTTTCTGCCATACAGACCTGTAAAAATGCTTCACCATCAATTTCCTGCTTCTCCACAAGCTACTCTAACTCCAGCATCTTGATTTAAACCAGCTAAGTCCAGGAAATAAAACAGGAGCTAAATAACACTACCTTCAGCCATTAACATCCTGAAAATGCACAATGGAAAATGGAAAAGTTTCAGATTCCATGATAGAAGTGGAAACATTCCACCAGATCCATGGTGTTCTACCCTTGAAAGTTCTCCCAGAAACGTCTCACTTGGTCTATAGGAGACAGTAATAAATTCAGTGACGTACTCAGCATGTACAGATCCTGGCTGAAGTGTAATTTTACTGACATGCATGAAGTTACATCAGAACTGATTCACCCCAGTAAGTTAGATTTTAGCTCACTGTCTGTGTCCTTGCTGCCTTTCAGAAGTGTGTGTGCAGTCAGCCCACAAGGACAGACTCAAGGTGCTGCCATGGTCAAGCAGAGCAGGCTCAAAGGCCCAAGTTCACCTGGTACCTTGGGAGGTTGGAAATATTTTTTCAAGGGGTTCAAAACACCACCATGGCATGCCCAGACAGGCAGGCAAAACCTCCAGCCTGCCACAAAAAGGCAGAGAGCACATTTTGGCTATTCCTGAATATGAGCTGTAAAAAAATAGCCTCTGGGTTAGAGCTGTAGCTCTTCTGTTATGTATGTTAGGACTTAGCAATCCAAAGGATATAAATGAGTTTGGTGGGAATGCTCCTGAGAATCACTGATTTTTAATTTTTTTTCCCCTTTAAATAGTACAAAGATTGTCTTTCCAGAAGTTCTTTTCTTGTTGATGGTGAGGTTTTGTGTGCCCTTGGCTTCTTGTGATCAGCAGGACATTCAGCAGCAAGCACTCTTTGAGATTCATCAATATTTTCAAGGGTAGGAGAGAACTTCACTCCTTTTGAGTACCACTCAGACAAAGATGAAAAGCTTGTGAGGGTGCCAATTATATAACCTGGCTGAGCCATCTTGACAGTGAAAAGTTTTGCAGGATGCATTCTGGCTTCACAAGATGGAAATTCAGCTTTTATTCAAGTAGTTTGATTTGGTGACTTCACAATTTAATCCATGTAGCCACTGTGATCAGTCAGAAGCAGTAACTGAAAAGGAGGTAGCTCAAATTAATTCTACCAGGATTTCACAGTGTTTACTGTTCTGTATCTCTCTGGCAGCATGCCAGTGGGACAAGAGTTCAAGACAACAGTTGATGTGTTCTGCACTGGAGACAACATATTCTTACACTACATGACAGAGCCTTAAGCTGAGATGCTGGATGAGCCCCAAGTAGGTTCCCACAGTGCTGTGGGCAGATCTGGCCTGGAAGTTGCATAGCCACATTTGTGCTGAATTAAATCCAGATCAGTAAAACCTGTCTCCTGGCTTATTACTGTGGGCAGGGTACCAAGTCATATACAGCCAATACTATTTTCCAGTCTAAACTGGCCTGTGTGCAGCTGACTGTTTCACTCAGGGACAGCACTTCTCCTCTCCCCAGTCTGTGCTTATGTGAACTTTAATTATTAAAGTGCCTTGGATTGCCAGGTCTTTGGGACAGGGACAGTCTTTTTCTTACATTTCTGGGTGGCTCCTTCAATCTTCTGTCTCACTTTGAACACAAGTGCTCCTGCAGTTGAGTAACAGCAGTGCTTCCTTGTGTAGGACTGAGTAATAAAACTGCTGCTCTGGTAGAAACTGAGAGAAAAATATCATCCAAATGTATGATGGAAATGAAGGAAAACCAATGCAGAGCTTATTAGCCAAGTTGCATACAAGCTTAAAAAATGTATCAGCCTAGACCTGGAAATTTATGTTCAAAGCCACGAATTCAGAGTTAATTTATTATGCAGTAGATTTCCAGCTCCACTGAGCTAATGGGATTTGTTACTCTGTTAAATGGGCTTTTCCCTCAGAGCACCTTGTTTCATTAGACCATTTAACAAAGGTTTGGGAGAACGAGGTGTGTAAACACAGCACAGCCATGCCAGCTGCCTCTTTGTTTTGCACACTAAAGTGCTAATTCCTCTTACAGACTATGGGTGCACATGTACTGCACTCTGTGCAGGAGGCATGGGGATTTCACTTTACTGAAAGCTAAAGAGAAAGTGCAGAAAATTACCCAGATTTCTTGAGACAAGACTTTTTCTGGTGTGTTTAGAGTTAAAAATTGGAGCTATCTTCCTTGCACTAACAGTGTTAATGATGGGTTCTCAGGAGCCAAGCAGAACTTTGTGAAATGGTAGATGTAAACAGAACTGTCTATAACTAATAACACTTTAATTAATAGCAGGACTAAGTGGACCAAACAAAATCAAGCCCCTGAGAGTTTCTGTTTCCTGTAAAGTATCAACACAGAAAAAAAAATAAAAATAAAAGGAAGGTGAAAGATCAAGCTCTGTTTCATGGAAGTAAAACCAAGTCATGGAATAAGCACATGAGCCTGGCGACAGCCCCAGAAGTGAGCTCGAGCCCTGCTTGTTCATTCAAAACCCAAATGAAACTCCTTTTCTGATATTCCTCACAGCATCCTACCCCAGTGTGCCCAAGCTACATGCTGTTCTTCCCAACATCCACAGCTCTGGTGAGAAAAGAAATGCTTTCACTCCAAGGATAACCAGAACATTAATTTTCTATCAATTTTAAGCTTTTAAAATGAGAGTTCTTTGCCATTCTGATCAGCAAGTTGAAAGCAAATGCTATAACCCTTTGTAAAGCAATATATCCATTAAGGAGACATTCTGCACCTTTTCAGGATGCAGTCTTACACAGTACAACTGACTGACCTCCATATTCCACTGTTTACAACAATTCAACTTTCAGTTATAATATTTTGATTTTTCCCAAGGAAAACTTAAAAGCAATTCCATCAGCTATTAGGCATTGTCATTGAAACTCCATTTATGATGAAAAGAATAAACCTGACAACACTGTCAAGGAAACCAGGAAAGTCAATGTCTGCATTCCTGACAGCATCAAGAATAACAAATCTATTTTAAAATGGCATGAGTTTTCCCCAGATATCCATTTTGTAACTGGTATAGAATAGAAATCTTGTTGAAAATAAAATTAATGACCAGAACAAGGACTGAAAAAATTAATAAAAGCTGTGGGACTTGAAAAGAAATGGTTTCTTTCTCTGTCGCTTTTATTTGTGTGTGTATTCATGACTGTGTGTAAATCTAAATACATTCCCAAGCCTGAGGGCAATGTTGATTCAGAAACACAGAATAAAAATTAAAGAACTAATGGCCTGTTGAAATTAATGGCAAAATTCCCTTGACTTCAGCAGAGACAGAATTTTGCCCCAGATATTTGGGCCAAAGTTACCAACAGCCAGGAGGTAGTAAATTTGACCTTTGAAAACCAGTGAATAGAAGAAAGAAAATGGCCTTTGGATTGTCCAGCTGTTCTGGAAAATCCTCCTGAAAACACAACAGAAAGTGTTCAAAACTTGCTTCCCTACCCCCACCTTGTTTTAATCTGGTGATGTTTCTTTCTCCACTACCTGAGGGATGATGGAAGCTCATTAAGTGGATGTGTTGGCCTGGAGTTAGGTGGGGTAATTACACCCTCAACTTCATGTAAGATAGGGCAGATCAGAATTTACTTTCAGGACCTCTCAGATGACTTCACAGTTACTTTGTGTTAGGAGTGTGCAGTGGAGGGGAAGAGAGCAGACTAACTCACAGTGTGCACATCCATGGCACCCTGAGCTTCCAATGGAGACAAACCTAAGCTGGTTACCCTGAACTTCCTCACCTTCTCACACTTAGCCCTGCAGCTGCTGTGCTCAAATGCAGAGGAGAACCACAGTCTCTAACTCCCAGATGGAGGCACTGGAAAACTGAGAGACTGTAACTCAGCATCCTTCCTGTATTTATACTGATCTCAGAGGGTGGGTCATAGAAAACAAGGATTGGAAGATGGCCTCAGAGGTGCCAGCCCCACTCTGGCTGGAGGGACAGCCATTCTCTTGAACCTGGCAATGGGTTCCTCCAGGGGACAGTGAGGATGGTGATGGGATGTCACCAGCTCCCCACAGACCCTGTGCCCTTGCACACCCCAGGTTTGGCACCTGCTGCTGGTGGTCCTGTGGTCCCAGGCTTGTCTCTGGCACCCAGCCCCTGTGGCTGAGGATGGCACAGCAAAGGCTGGTCCCTCTGTGGTGTCAGGGAAAATGAGGTGAAGTAGGGCAGACATGGCTTGTTACAGGAGGCTGCCTGATCTCACAAATGAACCTCCCTTCTCCTGGCATGAGCCCAGCTCTTCTCTCCTTGTTACTGTGAAGCAGCAGCCACCAGACAGGTAGGATTTAACAATGCCATTATAATAACAACAATGCTCCTCAGACAGAGAGGAAACCCTGGCAGAACAAAGCTCAGCTAAAGGTGGAATAATGCATGCCCGGGACAACCCCTACTGCTCTAATTTTTCTTATGTATTTATGTTTAATTAGCTAGTGATTCAGAATGGCTCTGGGAATAAATCCCTCCTGGATGAACCCCAAGGTTACTTCCTCAGCTTCAGGATGGAGAAATGCACTGAAGCCTGGCCAGCTGATAATCTTTTGCTTGCTTATACCAATTGAATCCTTTTTCTCTTGGATGAACTTATCTGGGAGCTAGCTAGGCTGTAGGCCCCTGTTAAATAATGATGATTATGTTCTTTTTGCTCACTGTCGACAAAGAATTATAGCCCCTCATTTAGAGCTCATTTCAAAACCATAAGATTCTGTAATTGAAAGTGGCTGAAGCTAATTTGATAACCCAGTTCTGAACACAGCTGAGTAACTACTTTCCCTTTGTCCTTTCAACAGTAATGGCCTTGTCAGGAAAGTCTTCTGTGCTACTTTAAAGAGAGCAATTATGACAAAGGTTAAAAACTATTGTCCTGTGACAGTGTGTAATTTCAACACTGCCTTCAGGTTCCCAGCAAGGCCAGGGCATGGCAGGAGGGTCAAACTCCCTCCAGCCACAGCTGCCCTCTCCAACACTCAGCCAGTGCTCCCTTGGTGCCTGACTCTGTTGCACTCCCCAGGATACAGAGCTCCATCCAGGAGAGCACCTGACTCTTCCTCTGGTGACATGGAGCTTTGCTGGGCTCTCCCAGGATGGGAGGGGGAAGTGTCTCAGTGTCTGTCTTGCCTGGCAGCTCCCTCAGACACACTGGACCATCTGTACTTGTGATTGAAATCCACACCAGGACACCCTGAAGGCTCCTTCTCCCTTACAGCAGCCAAGATGACTGCACTGGTGGTGCAGGAGAAAGTGAATCCTCCTCTTGTGCCTAAGAGATGGGTAAATTCTTACAGCACAGACAGGCAGGAGAGCAGATTCCAGTGAACAGCCCCACAGGGATGAGCAGGACACCCTGGTCCTAGCCAGGGCAAAGCAGGCTAATACCACAAAAGGAGAGAATATAGAAAATAAATGGGATGCCCACCTGGTGCTCTGTCTCTGTCACTGCCTGGCTCTTGTGATTAGCCCTGATCCCTGAACACATTTCATGGCACAAGCAGCAGTGCAGGAAATCCCTTTTGACTCCAGCTCCTGTCTGCCTCCTGCTCACACCTGCACCCAAATTCAACAATTTCAGGAGGTGAGAGCAGCTTTGCTAAAGCTTCCCTTCCAGTGATCATGGAGGGAAACTCACTGATTGCAAGATGAATATTTCTGACATCTCAGTAAATTTTCCTCATGTATTTTGGATTCCGGGCCTTTCCCAAGGTAAGTGGGGGAAATATAAATAACATGGCAAACTTTTCTCTAGCCACAGCCTGGAGCTGTGCTCAGAACTGCTCTGGCTGTTGTAGTAATTAGCACAAGCAAATTGCTAAATTGTGTGCTGTGATAAAATGATGGATTACAGCATGGAAGAAATCATTAACTCATTGATTAGCAGCACATGCCTTCAAAACCACTCTCTAAGCAAATTCTGAGGATTGTGGCAGCTTCGTAAATGTTACAACTGCTGTCTCCCATAAGCAAGAATCATGAAATATTAATATATAAATCACCAAATTTATATTTTAACTATTAAAATTGGTTCTCAAATGGTTTCTAACATTTATTGTAGCTGCTCATGTGGGGCTCCTGTTCTGTATCTCCCTATACCCACAGGGAGAAGGCTGCACTTACATGTTGAGAGGATCTCCTGCTCAAAGTCAGTGTGGTTCACTGGCAGCATCTGTTTCTAGGTATTCCCTCCTGGTGGCTTTAATAATCAAAGCAGCCTGTTATTGCTGCATCTAATAGCAGTAGGCTTCACTTCTTATTCAGTATGAGTGCTCAGTAGTTTATAAAGTTACTTATTTAAATGGGCTTCCTTCTATTAGGATTAGCAGGCCAATCCCATCCCTCCTCCCCACATCTCTCCCCCTCTTGTTTTAAGTAAGATGAGACACTCATATTGAATATTAGTACATCATTGTGACAGAAATGTGTGTGTCAATAGCTGCTGTGAAAGTGGGATATGGGAGCCCTCCACACAGCTCTGTGTCAGCATGGATCCCATACATAACCCCAGAGGATTCCCAAATTCATTATCAGTAGAACAGAAAATCAACACCAGGCTGTGATTTCCCCTATTGACTTGGGTACTGCCACAGCAGGGAGGAGTGAACCTACAGACCTTTCTGTGGTTCTCACTGCCAGTTTGAACACCCACTGATGGTGGGAGGATAAATCCAGTGGCAAGGACACCAAAGGTCAGTCTGAGCTGGAGAAATGCTCAGCTGGGTTCCTCCCCACCTCTAACCACACCCAACACCCCTGACCAGTGTGATTCAGGGAACAGCCCCACCTGAAAAGGGCCAGGTTACCACAGCTTGCTGCTGGGGAGGTTCCCTTTTGCTCTGCCTTTGTCTGCTGCTATTTCTAACGCTTCCCTCCAGCCAGCCCATGCACCTGCCTCTGCTTTTTCTTTACTTCTGACACCATTACACCTTTGAAAGGTGCTGGTCTCTCCCATAGTAGGGCCAAAGGTTTAGCTATTCTGATTATTTTACAGATCCCACAGCCAGGTCATTACATCTGTTTCTGAGTCCTCCAATGGAATGGAAAGGAAGAAGAGAAGGAGATCTGAAAAACATTTGCATCTGTTTTGCCAGAGGTGAACATCAGGCCTTCCCTTTTTTTCACTGTCAGATTAAATCATGGACATGGAAACTAGTGACCAGTGATTTCAGGGTCTGCATCTGTAAATGAAAGAGAGTTTCAATAAGAGTGTAATTTATTTCACTTAATTGAACCTACTGACTTGTGGTATGAATCCATTCAGTAAAATGCCCTTTTAATAAGTAAAAGAATACCTTTCAGAATTGAAAGACTTGCAGTTGTGATCTTCAGTTCCCACTTCAATTCTGCTGCAAGGCAGTTCTTGGAAATGAGAGACAAAGCATTCCTATCCAAGGAGAGTCCATTTTATGAGTGTCTGGTAGCATACTTATCTGTTCACTGTCTCTCTCCCAAAATCCAGAATCTCATTGGGATTCTTTTTTTTAAACTAATTAGGCAATTTTATACATAGTTCCAGGAGTACCTCTTAGGACAGCATTAATTTTAATAGCATCTTAAAATGACAAATTCAAGATATGCCACTAACAGTGAATACATGTAGTTAATAGATTTTCTTCATGCTGCTCTTGCTTGACACTGCATTTGTCATAGCAGCAGTCCTGCTTTGGCACCATTCTCATCCATTCTTTATCCACTGATTTTTCTATCATAACATATCTTTTACTAGCAGCATAATTTCTGCATTACCATACAGACAATGTCACATACTTAACAAACTCTTCATAAACATTTACATCAGCTGCTGTCTGTTAGACATCAAATGTTCTTTTCTGGAGGAGTCTGCAGTTAAAATTATTATCATGGTAAATCATCTCCCAGAAACAGTCTTAGGAATATCCCTCATAAATTGAAGCATTGTTACCTTCCACAAACAGCCTTCACCCAACCAGCTGTAGGAAATTGTCCCCATTTTTGTCAGTGATAAGGAATGTGCAGGCAGACACAGCAGCACCTTCACCAGACAGCCCCCATCAGACCAGCCTGGCTGGCCATCTGATGGCACAAGGAAACTCCCTGTTTTCCTATTTTAGTAGAATATTCCCTTTTTTGGATTTCTTCAGAGAGTCTGGACCACTTGATGCTGTTTGTGGCTGTTTCAAGAAAAAATACTGTTCTGCAGTGACACAAAGCAGCATGGTAATACCAAAATCTGTCTTTCATCCTGTTTTTGTTAGGAAGGCTGGTTTGTAAGACAAGGCTTGTGGGTACTTACTCAAATGGAATAAAAGCTATGTGAGAGCAGACACAAAGTTTGGTGCCGTTACAGAATAATGCAGACATTAAAAATCTGAAACCCAGGAAGAACAGTTCTATTTTCCAGGTATGTTTGAGGGATTTCATTCGAGTACTTACAACAGTTTTTTGGTACTTCATGCTGGAGGTAGCCAGAAACAGCACAAGACTGCAGAGTTGAAACTGCTTTCCATGCTCTCCAGCACACTGTAGCTGTTTGGTTATCCACTAAACCACAACACTCATGCTCCTTCTAGAGCCATCTCAAATTTGGTCAGCTGAAGAAAAGAAAACAAAACCTCTGATAAATCTTTCCAGTGCAAAGTTGTTGCTTGAGTTTTTGACTTTGGGTGGTACCTTCCTGGAGCCTGGCAATAAAGTCTGCAACTGGAGACCTAATGCTACCCAGCTGGGACAAGGAGTAGGAATGCACAAGGATGGAGGCTGCAAAAGGGCTTATGTTTCCTTCCTGCTGCTGAAAGTGCATGGGGACAGTGAAGAGGGGAAGAAAAGCTGACTTTTCAGGTCTGGAAACTACTCCTCAGGAGTGTTAGCTGAGGAAAGTTGTCCTAGAGATCCTTGGAGAAAACAGAGGGGAGGATTTTTATGCATGGAAAGAAAACACCTCTGTAGGTTTAGTGAGATGAGATGAGGAAGAGAGCAGCTAACCTGGCTGCAGAAATGGGAGGGATGCCAAGCAGCAAGGCTTCCCCTGCCTGCAGTTTCCACCCTTCCCAGCCATCACCTGACAGCAGCTGCCAGGAACCAGCTGATGCCTACAGCAAACAGGAGTTCAGGACACAGCACCCTCCTAAGGGAGAGCACTACAAAGCTGTGGTGTCTTAAACATTATGGTTGATGAAATTTTCATTTTATTGAAGGCAATGCCAAACTACCTCTGATTTAATGGAGAAAGTATTTTTCCCATCCCACTGTCTCTCTGATCAGATCTCTGTTTCCTTTGTCACCCATTCTATTTTTCTGAAGCTCTTTCAAACATTTTCAGAGGAAATTAACTGATTTCATCTCTTCTAGTTTTAACATTTCTGTAATATAATTGTATTCTTTGTCCTAAAAGGGGACTCTGGCAGTATATTTTTTGAGTTTTCCATCTCACACAGTTCATTTCTGTAGGAATCAATAAAGGTCACTCTATTTAAAAATGCACAGCCTGAGCAGAGTGCAGAAAAGACCACAGAACTGCTCAGTGTTGCCACAGCAATGCATGTATTTTTTTTTTCAGCAGCAGATGGTAGGGCTGACATCTGCAAAAGCAAAGGGCACAGCTGGGTTACATCTCAGGTTATGGAAAGCAACATCATCTACTATGTGTCACCTGTTTTGACTGCATAATTCATTTTTCTCTGAGAACAAAGAGCTTCCCCTATGCATAGAAAATTACTCTGTGTTTCCTATTTAAAGTGATGCCTCTTACTCCAGTGGGGATGAAAAAATCAAGGGCCTATAGTACTAATATGACATTCATAACAAAAGGTAAAGCTACCAGCCTCCAAGGTGTTTTCTACATTCTGGAATTAAAACCATTTTCATGACAGATGTTAACCTATGAGCAATAATCAGTATTTTAACAAAAAAGGAAGACCATTTTCTGTGGGATTGTGTTTCAGTACTGCACTATTTTTTAAAGCAATTTTTAAAGCAATGAGTTAGCAAACATTGAGGATATCAGCTGATGTGGTCTTGGCGTGGCTGGAGCACTGTAAGGCAGTGAAAGCTGGGGAAAAGGGGTGCCCACATGCCACATGTGCAGGGGACACCAGGAAAGCCCCAGCCCTGCTCCCCCTCCCCAGCTGGCTGCAGTCTTCCTACCCAAATGGAGAGAAAAGCAGCTTTTGGTCCTAAGGAAGGAGTTAGCAAGCAAACCCAAAGAAAGCACACAGCAAGCTTCCAACCATGGAGCAGAAACGAGTGCATTTTAGATCACACTAATTGTATCTTTCTGGCTTAGCTGTCTAACACTGCTGAAAAGAGCCTTTTATAACTCTGTTGTGATTCAGTCTGTGCCAAGGGCTTCCCAGCCTGGATTCCACCCCAGGTACTCTACTTCTGTGCATTACTTGGATGTACTCACCCAACATACAACATCACAGATAAGGAAATTCTGCAGGGAAGGACATTCCTGAATGCAGAGCAGACAGCTGATGCTGTCAGATGCTCTAACCTCAGTTGTGTGCATTCAGAGCAGCTGCTAATGCAATTTGGTGTTTCCCTGGAAGCAGGCAGAGGGCATGCACTCTCAGAGGAAGAGATGGCATGGCTGCAAGAGCACCCCAAAGTTCAGTCCCACCCCCTTATTTGTCCTGTATTAAAGATACGCTGTGTGCTTTCTGTCAGGGACTTTTCTGCATGCTGGGGATAATGTTGCCTTGTTCAGAGGGGTCAGCAAGAACAGTACAGAGTATTTTCCAATTGAATGGTTGGAATTACCAAGCAGAGTCCTTTTCTTAAAAAAAAAAAAAAAAATGTTGCTTAACATCTCAGCAAAACAAGATCTCTTTGGCTTGATTCAAGCTAGCATCTAAAAACAAAAAGGGCAAGAGTGTGAATGGCATCCTGTCCTTGGAGTGGGAAATAAACTCAAAAGTGAGGCTATGTCACTTCTGCAACTACCTCCAGATCTTAACTCCTGATGTCAGAGCTCAGCACTGAGGTGCTCATACCTCAGGCATTTTTGGTTTTTTGTCTGATGTATACATAGTCTCCGTGGTGTAGCATTTCACAACTTAATGGAAACCGTGGGGCTGTGCACAGCTTTTGAGAGGGTCCAGAAAATCCTACAAAATAACAATGAGATTAGATACAAACAGTAAGATACAAATACCTCACACCAAGGCAGTCCAATCGCTATCTTGTTATTATTTATATATAGCTAATATAAATAACTATCAAGAGGGTAATACTTTACTATCAGACAATAGGTCTCTATCCCCTAAATCTGAGAGGCAGTTCAGTTGATACCCAGCTCACAGAGGCTACTGCTGATTAGGAGAAATGACAATGATCAACAAAACAGGACTCTCAAGCATCACTCAGGCCTGGAGATGTCCTTGGTCTCTAGAGATTGGGAAAGATCTCCCCAGTCTTACTGGTCAAAACAAAACCTCTGTAACTATGGCTTTGAAACCTGGGCTAGGGCAGCCTGGGCATCCTACTCATGCAGAAATCAAGTGATTGGCCTGTAATCTCAAAAGAAATTTGGACCTTTAATAAAGGAGACACTTTAACTACCATTGGGAGCATCTAAAAGCTGAAAGAGCTGTCTTTTAGTGGCCCAGTGACTTTGGAGCCAGCGCTGTCTCCAGCAGCACCAGTAGGAAGGGCTCCAGGACTCCATCTTCTGCAGCTACAGACTAAAATCCCAAATTCCTGGGTATAGATCCATGGAACCACTGGCACTGCAGGCATTTGAGGAATTGCAGAGTAATCTCTAGCTGTTCTTCCTGTTTTCTCTGTCGGATGGAGAAACTTTTCCAAAGGAACTGAGACTGTGAAGTGAATGGATGAGGTCTTACAGGGTGGGGTAAGAGCAGGGAGCAAGAACCTGGCTGGCTGGATTAAATACCATTATGGAATATAATTAAATAATAGAAATATGTATTTAAAAGCCTCGTTGTGCAGGGCTCCAGACCTCTCATTTTGTGGTCCTTCTAACAGGAACAATCAAAAGCACCTGTAGGGACCACAGAGGAGCTTTCCTCAGCCTTGTCCTCACCCTGGTGGAATGCAGGAATGGGCTCCCATCTCCAATGGATGCTGTAAGATAAAGGCCATTTTCCAGCTGAAATCTGTGAGAGCTGCAACAGCTCCTGCTCTCTGCTTCT
>VZTT01071135.1:74222-112200 GCA_013400855.1 Buphagus erythrorhynchus
TGCTTCTTCCTAAAATGTCCAATTAATTCTATCCAAGAGCAAAAGTCTGCAACACTTTCAGGTATTTGCCTTCAAAACAAATTTGACTGTATTTAGGATGCCCATCATCCTTCCTCCTAATCTCCCTGTGAAAAGCAGCAAGGTGCTCCTGTCTCTGAAAGTGACATCATCATAATAAATGCATTTGCTGGAAGAAATTAAACAACAACAGGTGTCCTTCAGAGTCCTCAGGGACTGTAAAAGGAATTTACCTTTGTGAATAAACAGCAGTAGAAATTATTTTTCTGACAGCTTCTCATTATTAAAATTAGGACCCTGCTTAATCCTGCCAACGTCAGTGGGACCCAAGATGACCTGCTAAGTGCTGGTCACAAAAGTGCATGTTGTATAAGGAAAGTATTAATGGAAGCAGCCCTTTAAAAAAAAAAAAAAAAGTATAAAAACATATTTTGGAGCTGTATTTGTGGATGTTGAAGCCAATAGCAAAATCCCACAGTTTTCAGTGAAGTAATGAAGCAGAGCTTTTAGAGACTGCAACCAGGCCCCTGTGCAATAGCACAGTGTTAGGGACTTACACTGGGAGGAAGGTTGTTCCTATACAGTCAGAGGTGCTCCACCAAACAATGCCCAAAGCTGAAGCTGCACATCCACTTGGAGAAAATTCCTTATCTGTCCCACAGCCTTCCTTTCACCTTGACAGACCTTCTTTCCCTTTGCCTGCAAAATAAGGATGTTGTGGTCATGATTCTAAAGTTTAATACACTTGGAAAGTTTCTCCCTAGTGTTGTTAAATTACCCAGTTTGAGAAATAAGATATCCCCCAATGCCATAATTTTGAGTGAGATCTTAAATTCAAGCCCTGATCACTTAGCAGAGAGCATATACCACATATGCTTAATGAGGCTTACTGTGAGCAATGTTAAGGAAGATAGGGAAGCTTTTATGCTGACTAGCTTTTCTTTTCTTTTTCCCTGTATATTTTATTACTACTCAAGGGTTAATCAAGGGATTGATAGGAAAACCTGCAGCAGATTTGTATTCAGGTAAAAATATTGATTTTTGAAGAAGCTTGCCCACAATGTAAAAGTAAGTCAAAATTAAAATCAATAGGGATAAATTAGGACTTCTCCAGCTATATAAATGTTGCAAAAACAGAGCCTTTAATGCATGAAAATACTGTACATCAGGTGACAAAAATAAACTTACTTTTTACTTAAATTTTAAAAGGTGGAGTAAAACGTCCATTACCTGCCAGTCTAAATTTTGAACAGTAGAGTAGGTAATTTTTTGAATTCATGCTCAGCCTCTGCTGTACCAACATGGGACTGCACAGCTGCTCCCTGGAAGATGCTCTTACCCCAGGAGTGCAGAGAAACACCAGTTGGGCAAATTTTGTATCCCTTTTTGTGGCCACCTCCAAAGGTTTCCCCCTGTTTGTTAAGCCCTTGTCTCAAACTCCAGAGCCATGTCCCACACCAACGGGCTTCTCACCCCAAGCTGCTCACCAATGGGAATTACTGAAGGGATAACCCTGTTCTGAGCCCTTCTGTTAAATTAGATGCCACCATTGGGATGATATGTCTTTAATTACTTTTTCATTCCAGGGTGCATGAGACATTGTCCTTCAATAACTTCTTTGCTACTCCTGAACCCCTATTACTCCTGTTCCCATCCTGTTGTCTCCTTTTTGTTTCTCAGTGATTTATAGCAAATTTCTAGCATAGCCCAATGCTTGATCAAGTTGCCCTCTTGCATCTCTCCAAATATTTTAACCTTGTGAGGTCTGGCTGAGTTAGGTTAGAGACCACAGAAGAGTAGGATTTCCCATGGACTGGCAGATGTGGCCACTCCTCTGACCTTACCTCATCTTCCTGGAGATTTTGGCCTGGTAATTTTAAGTGTCTCCTTGTCTCACATCACTAAACAAGGGTAGCACTGCCTCTCAAGCACTTTTTGGCACCAGTATGAATTATATGAGTATGAAATTCTTGGGGACCTAAAGAAACACTCTGGATTGTTGGGAATATCCTGTGACTGACCACAAAAAGGGTCAGCCCCACAGGTGATGTGAGAGCTCAGGTGTGGTGGGAGTTTGCAGGAAGAGATGAGACAAAAAAATCATTTTTCAAGTGCTGCCTGTCTTACCAACAGCTTTGCATTCAGCCAGAGCTGTCCTGTGAGAGAAGGTCAGCAGCTATTCCCCTTGAGTCTGAGAATAGATTGTTTAAATACTTGTGATGGACTTTCAGACCATACATTTTTGCTGCAGTTGTGCTATTCATGAAAAGTGGCTCAAAAGAGACTTTTCAATTGCTTATGTGGGAGGAAGCATTTGGCAACCAGACAGAGAAAAATAGATTTTTTTTGGGAGATGCCTTATCCCCAAAGTACAATTGTTTTGTCACACATTTCTTTCAGTCTCTCAAGGTTGAAAAGTTTTTGGCAGCAATAGCTGTGGAGCTTGAAAAGACATGGTTTCCAGCCCATTGTGTCAGATGACCCTAACAAGACAGATCCTTGGTGTCAGTAAGTAGGTCCAGCTCCATTTACAATGGGACAAGACTGATTTACTCTGCAGAAGATAAAACCCAGTATGTTTTGAACTTGTAGGCTACAATTATAACTCTGAACACAGTTTTATGGCTCAAACCTTTACTCTGCTTCAGTACTGTGTATGATGCCACTTCCATGACCTGTGGTAATGGAAATTATACCATTACAATAGTTTTGGTTGGCTTTTTCTTTCTCTGGTTTTTTTCAGTTTTTGTTGTTGTTGTTGTTGTTGTTGTTGTTTTGTTTTTTGTTTTTTTTTCTTTTTAAGTAGCTGTATAATTGCATGTAAATAGATTTCTTTTACAGCTCTGGATACAAAATGGTTTCTTAATGATATTTTCACTGCATTTGCTCTAGTAGATGGTAGATGATTAGACCTGAGAAAGGGAAACCTTGTTTACTACACTTTCTTGACTAGAGGCTGGTGAATGTCCTGGTGCCAAACTGTGCAGAGTTTTGAGGGATGCAGGGTCATGCTGCACAGGTTCAGTCATCCTGCTGTAGTCCCTGGTAATATATCTTAGGAAAAGTGGGCTCTAGGGCCTGTTCTCTTTATCTGAGAGGGCGACCCATTCTCATGGCTTTTCCTTGCTAGAAAGGGCATAATCAGGCCCTGAGTGTTAAGCAGAAATAAATCTGTTTTTCATTTTTGTAAAATTCAACAGTGTTTAAGCTCTCTAAAGAGTCATTAAGTGCACTTTACACAAAATTTAACTAATTTCTTTATAAAATTATCCATACAGAGCTTCCCAAAATGTTTACTGGTGCAATAAACCATTTCATGGATTGTTTTAAGTCATTTGGCTCCAGACAGAACAGATGTTTTAGAGCATTTTGATTTCTACTGTCTAATAAATGAAGTGCTACAATTCTAAACTTAATATCTGTCATCACCATTATTTTCCTTACTCTACATCTTTCCTAGAGGTTCATCATGACACAAAAAGATAAATTGTTGTAATATTTTCTGCGCATAGGGCAACATTTATTTTTCCCTCCAAGTTTGTCTTTCAAGATGACTTACTGTAGGTTGCCTTTTTTATTTTCCAAGTATATTTAGTTTATAAAAGCTTGACCTCTGATTAGAGCCTAATTCACTGCAGCTTAGACATATTCTGTAATAATTGAGAACTGTGGATTTTTGGACAGAATCCCACTGATCTGAATGGACCTTGTCTTTGAAGAGCCTAACACACTTGACATTTCTTCATTTATTTAAAGCATTTATTCTTTTAGATTTGAGGTATTTTTTAGTTTTTTTCCCATATTTGTGATTATTCTAAAAGAAAATTTGCCAATGTCTTACACTGTTATATAAACACTCCCCACCTTCACCAGTGATATTTTAATTGATGCAATTAAGAATTTTATGGCAGCTCTTTCCAGACTGGACACTTTGGCAGCTCATCATTATTTTGCAATTGACCAAAGCAGTCAAGTTTATGATATCCAGTTGCTGAGTCTGAAGTTTGTAGCAGAAGTCCCTGTAGCCTCTGTGTCTATGTCCTTTGTATGACACAAATGCTGGGACACAGCCTCATGGCTCCTCTGGAAAGGACCCCAGCTGTTATCCTTCATCCCTCATTTCTCTCCATCCCTTCCTTGCCACTGCCAGCACCAGCTCTGCCAGTGTTAAAAGTTCAGCAGGGATCACCAACCTCTGCCAGTGCCAGGACACAGAAGGTCTCTTTGACCTTAAATCCTTATCTGATCCTTAAAGGATCAGAGAAACCAACTGTAAAAAAGTCCATTCCATGATCTTATTTTCTCTTCTCAGTCTTGCCATCTAAACTCCAGCAAAAATGAATGCTTTACCTCAGACATGGTTCCCTTGTCTCTCCATAAAAACCTATGGCTGTGGAGCTGTTTAACCATTCTAGCTGCACTCATTCATTCATTCATCCATCACACATTATGTCACTTATCTCTTAGCTTCCTGCACCATTACAACTTTAAGACTCATATTGTATGGGCTGTAAATACATTTGATGCACCTTCCCTGCTGTTGAAAATAAAACTAAGAGCTTGGAAATGGGAGAACACTAAGTCCAGGCATGCTTTATACAAATGATATCATACTATACCAATGATACTTGGGGAAAAAATTTGCAAAAATTAACTGAGTTTCAATGTGCATCTGCTAGGTACACAGAGTTTAAGAGCCTTCCTTTACAGGGAATCACATATTTCAAAACATTAGTTTAAAAAGGCAGTATATTTTACATTCTTAAAACCTAATTTATATCTAGTGCAATCTATTTATATCATCCTGCACTAGAAGTTCCCATGTGACAATTTAAGAATGTTGTGCTCAGTTCATCAAAAGCCTCCTGGTTACCCAGTTTCCCAGCCTGATGGGGGTTACTCCAGGCTTTTTGCAGTCTCACCTGTGCCTTGCAAAGTCCTTCATAAAAATATGTGAATCCTGCTTCCTGATCCATTACCTCCTCCAGTACCATCTTCAGGGGCTTTTATTTACAAGGATTAGTGTCTGGAAGAACCATGAATGGTATCTATTGAAACCATGAAGACTTGGTCATCTACATCAATGCTTCCTGAAGGAACTCGAGTCTTCATTTTGCATAGGACTGATACAACAATTGTACCATGATCAGAAATGTAGCTTGATCAACAATAAACCGTAAGACATCTTTAAGCACAGAAATTAGTTACCAAATCAGAACCATTCTTGACCTTTCTCTTCAGCCATTTGCATTTCCAAAAAGTCTCAGCTCTTAGATACTGCCAGAGAACATGCCAAAAAAGTTCTCACTCCATAACAAGCTGTAGTCCTAAAACTGAAACTAGAAATCATTCTTTATTACCAGTTTCAGAGCAGCCACATCATAACTTCACAACTTCAACAGAATTGAACCCTTCTTAATGAAATGTCCCAGTATTCACCTGTAAGAGTGTCAACTCTCCCAACAATCTTTTAATTCAAAATAGACTGTCTGTCTATATTCTGGGATTAGATTGACATCACTCATCAACACTATCAATACATAATGATGACTTATGGAGCCAATTTGCCAAAAAGTGACTTGACAGAAACAGAACCAGCGCTTGTATGCCTCAGTATCTGGTGTGTGCTCAGCTGCACTGGAAGTGGGCTTGAAATAAATGTGGGGAGGAGATGGCAAGAGCACCAGAGACTGAGTCGTGCAAGACCTGATGGTGTTTGCATAAAATCTGGGAGCCTGATTGGCTCCTTGAGTTTCCACTGCTTGTACCTGCTTCTGCATTCAAATCAGAACATGCAACCTCTGCACCCACGTTTAGAAGCATTTTGACTGGACCTCTAGGAAAAGATATACACAATGTATTAAAAATGTGAATCTCTTATGGAACTGCCCAAGTCAAAATGAATATAGGGATGTTCCTGTTTCTTCTTCCTGGGAAGCTCTTCACCCCTGCTCTGTGAGTCACAGCACCATCAGTTAGGTTGGGTTTTGTAGTTTTTCCTCAACCAAAGGTCTCTGTGAGTAGTGCAGACACAGCCTCCTCTGTGGATCAAAGAGATGACCTGGTAAGCCTGGTGTGTTCAGTGCACTGGCTATACCCACACTTTACAGCACCTGAGAGCTGTTCTTTCCCCTGCCTCCATGTCACTATCTTCAAGGAGACTAAATAAAAAATGTAGACAAAAAATATTTTCTTCAAAGCTGAATTTGGAGGATTTCATCTGTGGTGTTTGGCTCTCTATGGTTGAGATAGCAAAGAAAAAAATTATACCAGAGCCAAGGTCTAACTTCTCTCTAGGTCAGAGGAACACTGGCCTTTATTTATTTGGCCTTTGTATTGCAGTGCTATAATGAATAGACGGAAATATATACAGCAGAAATTAACTTGAGCTTCTGTAGTTTCCTTTATTTTATTCAAGACTTTATTAAGCTCTCTGCTTTCTAAATATGCTGTGGTGCTCTTCTTGTTTCTAGTTTCGTATAATTTTAAAAAAATCCCTTCCACTGTCAGTCCTGGAAACATAGGAAAAGTGTCAGCAGAATGCCAAGAAAATGATTCAGTGAAGTATTTGAGGACAAGAATGTACCTTGATATGAACAGCTGGGAATAGCCTCAAGTTACGTGATAGGAAAATGCATGCAAATAACAAACTCACTGTCATTTTCTTTCTCTCCCTTTCTTTCTCTCATTGAAAATTCATTAGCATGGGGATTGCTGGAAAAGTCAACACTCTCCCCAAGAAAGGGAAAATGGAGGTGCCAGGATTAGCCAGTTTCTATTATTTCTGCTTGATTAAGGTAGATTAAGGGTTGACAATCATGCAGGGCACCACAACAGGGCTCCATTTTTTTCTATTTCTGCAGCTAAGAGCTGGCATTTACAGTCTGCTGAAGTACAGGGGCCAGCTCCCATCTCTGTAAACCAGCACATCACAGTGACTGCACTGGAAAGAATTGGTTTATACAACTGGCTATAAAAGTCAGGGTAGGTGCTTGTCTGAATCCCCACCTTTTATTTCCATACACTGGGGTAGTGATGACTGATCTTGTCATCTTCTCATCAGCACCAGACAGCTTTGTGTAAAGTGTATGCTTTCATTTTTTTGCTTCTCATGTTTTTCTAGCTTTGAAAGTCTCCCTTAGGGCCAGCAATTTATCATCAAGGTTACCAAATCTCTTTGAAGAGTAGCAGCACTCTTGCTCAGGATTTAGGATTCCACCAGGTCAGTCAGACTTCAGTTTAAGAAGCTTAATAGAACAAATATTAGTTATTAATGAGTTTTACCCCTGAGAACTCCACTGCAAATCTGATACAAGTGCCTGGATGGATCGTTATCAGGCATCTTCATTTTAACACTGAAAACTACTGCTAGAGTGGAAACAGAAAAAATAATATGCAGAGCCACATTCCTCACTTTCAGTAATGTTATTTACCAGCCCATTATGACACCAAAACATCATCCAGATGTTATTACAGCCATTTCAGATCTCTATACATATGTCTCAAAGCAGAGAAACTCAGGCTGAATATGTAACAGTAATTACAAGAGACATCTGCAGCACTCCTTATTCCATTTGAAAATTCTTCAGCTATTCTGTCTTAGGTTTCTTCATGTTCTTTAAACATGATTTGGCAAAATAATTACAATCAGAGATCAGAGCAACACTCTGTTGGGATGCACTGTCTTTTATTTCTTTGAAAGTATATATTGCTTCATTGGATTTTATTTCTGTGTTAGTGTTTGCAGTGTTCATTCAAATTTTGTACATCATGCCTTAGTATTAATCTTTATTTCATCTGTCCTTGTTCAGGAATCCCAGGGTCAAAGGATTTTCAAATCTCAGCAGCACAGTCTCCTCGTGCCTGTCATATGTATTACACAGATAACCTGAGAAGCACAAAATCCTCCTCTGGGGTGAAAGCTGATGGTGAGGTTGCTTCTCCCTTCTGCTCCTCACTAGGGCTTTTCCCAAGAGAGAGGGACTCCTTCAGTACATATTCAAACTCTCTTTGTAGAGCTGAATCTCAGTCATACTCCCAGAACACTATCAAAGCAATCCTTTGGGTCAAAGACACAGACATTGCACTGGCCCCTCCTGTGAAGGCAGGAGACAGCTGTGACATCCCACAGCCCCCAGGGAACAGCTGGCACTGCTGACGGGATGCTCCCCTCGTGCTGGACTTGCAAAGCCAAGTGAAACCCTTTGAGAGTAACAGCCTAAACACAGCCCCCCCACCCAGCCCAGCTGTGCACACTGTGTGTTACTCAATACCACTGACACAGTTTGCTGAGGTAAAAGCAGTTATACAGCAACAGGCTAGAGAGAAGGCAGGCAAGTTCAGGACATGCAGAAATTCCCTGGATCTGGCATCAATACTGAAGGTAACATGAAAAACACAAATTCCTCTTCCTTCCATAGACTACTGCACAGTCTGTTCAATATTCCAAAACAGGATACAAACTTTTCATCACACCAAGATTTTAATTGACAACAAAAAATATTCCTGAACAAGGTAAAGCCAGACCTGTCTGCCCTAGATGGATGCTGGGAAGAATCTAAATGCAGAAAATCACAACACAGGCTGTGATTAGATGCAGACTTCTACACCTGAATTTATTCTGACCAAGGATTTCAGAGCCATCAGGTAACACTGAGAAGGGGTTTAACCACAATTTAACTTAAAATGAGCCATCAAGAGAGGTGAGTAGGTTATGCTGCCTTCCATTCTTTTCACTGGAACAAACCAAGTGCAGTGCCTGCCTTGATGCTGATAGAGGGAATCTTTGAGCAGCCAGCTCTATGAAGACACACACACACACATTAAAGAACAGGGCCCTCAGCTAGGAAAAATCCTAAAATACTCTCTAAAAGACACTCATAGTGTACATTTTAAGAATAGTAATACCCTTCCCCCCCTCCAGTCTCTTCATTAGCCTTTTACCTGTGACTCTTGCTACCCAGGTCTCAGCTTCACAGATATGCCAGGCTGGGTTTGTCCTCCCTGACATTTTCCCTTTGGAACCTTGGTATTTGACATTTTAGAGAACTGAAAATAGAATTATACAGAATAACAACCTGGTCTCAATGCAACAGTGGAAACAACAGAGAACAAGGGACCATGGCTGCTGTAGCCAGTCTCAGTGGATGCTGGTCTTTCCAGCAGTCACCCAACCACATGTACACTGGCAGCTAGGCTTCAGTCTGGGCTCTGGATGAGTTTTGGTTACATCCTCAGCTATGGCAGTTTCTAGATACTCTTGTTCCTTTATCTCCTGTCACCTACTCACAGGTACAAGCACAAGAACAAAATAAGGCTTAGTCAGAGCAAAGCCTTCCAGAGAAAAAAACCCTCTCACTGCTGAACTGAGGTAGTGCCTGTTCAGTCTTCAGCATAATCTGCAAACAGTGCAGTTGGCATCATGAAAAGAGCCTGCTAGCAATTCTACAGGAAAAACATGCAGTATTAGAGAAGACTCCACAAGCTTTATACAGTCTCTAGAAGCTTACAGTCTAACACAAATACATCCCTGACCCATCATTCTTGATGTCCAGTGGTCAAAATGTTGTCTTTGGGATAGACCTTGGAGGATAATAAAAGCTGGAAGGAAATCACTGCCCACCCAAATATTTCCAAAAGCAGTTTGTTGGTTTTAAAAGCAGCTGTAGGTATTTTCAGGGGCTTTTGGTGAGTCTGTGGTACGGTATGTGGGACCATTGTGCTGTAAATCACAGACTAAGATTAACAAATTAACTAACACAGAATGAGATTAGCTAACATACACTTTCTTTACAAGCATCGGGCCATAGAGACATGCAGTGCTTCTATGGTCTGATGTCCTGCAAAACATCATAGTCTGTAGGGAGTTACTTGTCCATAAACATGTAGAATAATTGCTTTGTAGCCAGAATCTCTGATTTAAAAATTATTTCTTCTCTTTTCATCATTCATTTTATTAGGACACACAGTGCTTCTTATCTCAGCAGACAAAGATTTGGATTCACCAGAGGTGACCTTCTGGAAGTGACAGCTTCTCTACCTGTTGTACAGGTGGTAGGAACTGGGGAGCCAGAAAATGGCATTTATCATTCAAAGGAGAGTCTTATTATACTTATATTAAACCTTCTTAATAGCACCTAATGGGGGGAGTAGAGAGAGCAGATATTCTGCCCAACTGAGCTGAGCCTGATTGCAACGTGACCGCCTGTAGTGTGGTACCCACAACTGGTGTGACTTGGCTCCTAGGACAAGCAGGAACATGGCTTTATGCTGTGCACTCGTTTTGACCATAATGACAAGTGAATGACATTATCTGGTGCTGATCACACTTTCTTCTAGACAAATCTGAGCCCTCAAATGAACATTAGGCTAATTTGATACTCATTGATTGAGGATGAGGCTAGAGACAGCCATCTAGATTCTCTGTGCTCCAGCTTCCCATTTGTAAAATGGATATGATATTACTTCAGGGGTGATGCAAGGACAAGTGAATTGCAATTTGCAAAGGTCTTTATAACTGTTACTGATGGGAATAGGATGGGAATAACTCTGATACAGCTGTGACCCTGACCAGGACAGCTTTCCCTACAACAGCACATCCAGTGCTCTGTGCCCAGGGTATAGGTCCTATACATATTGATTGATTTTTTTTTTTTAAACAGTTCTTCTTTATGCATGATTCTCACTGTGTCAATACTGTATATACAGCTATGCCTGAGAATACAGATATAGGTAACTCCAAAAAACAGACACCTTTGCTGAACAGCACAAAGTGATCTTGAATTTGATCTCTGTTGCTACCTTAATCCACCAAATCATCACAGTTCACTTCATTGCACACTGGGGTTCTCCATCTAGATAGATTTTCTGCTTAAATTAGACTCTGTTCCTAGCAGGTTTCAGAAGAATGGATTAATATTTTCAGGTTGGTTTACTCATTCTCATGAAGATTTGATTACACAATATACCTCCTGATCCCCTGAAATAATATTTAGCATCCAACTAACACCACCCATCCAACAAAAAAGGTAAATAAATCAAGATATAGACACATAAACATACCTATAAATCTCTGTTATTAAAATCTCTGTTATTAGAACAGTGATAGCCTACAGCTACAGAGTATTTTCATAGCATGTGAAGACCCTTAACTTACACTTAGATCTCCAAAGAATAAATCAAGAATTAATTCCTACAAACAACTGGACAACTGTAATGCAGGAATTATTTCAGTGACTTCCTGAGCTGCACCAGCTGATGCATCAGATCACTGCATTTAATTATGGCTGTGAAACTGCTGATAAAAGACTTCAGAGAAAAATGTACCTTCACATTCCTCAATCATTTCAAAAGCAGCACTGTAAACCAGCAAGCCTAACTACACTGGGTTTTAGGCAGAGCAGATCTTTAGCTTTGTGTTGGTTCATTAATGCAGGGAACAGCTGGGGTGTGACTGTGTATTTACTACACTGGTCAGAAAAGCATCTTATACTGCTGCAGATAATGCTCTGCAGCTAGGCTTCCCAATAACCAATTTTCCTTTGCAAAGATATATGAGAGCTGGAAACAATGATAATACCTGCAGAATCATCTTTTATTATTTTTCTTTCATAGCAAAGCAAACTGGAGCATATGAATATATACAAGAGGCAATAAAAATGGGGAACAGAATATAGGAGGATCTTATGAATCAAATTAATAAATTAATGTAAACCTATGCCTACTACATTGTTATGCTGATGTATGCAGCTTTTTTGGTTCATATACAATGCCACCAGGTTATTCACTGGCTCCCACACTAGGGTATCATCCCCCACCAGGCATTACTGGTTTGCTCAGGTGAGTTGCAATCCAAACACAGGAGCTGCAGTGATGCTCCCCTCCCAGAGAGTTATTCCAGAGCACGGACACAAACATGTTTGTTTGGAACTCCTTTCCCCACAGTCTCTCATCATCACAGCACTCACCTGTTACACATCATGATTGGAGCCACCTCCAAAACCTTCAGCAACAAATGCAGAATTCAGCTTTGTGTTGGTGCCAGGGAGAGAAGGACAGGGAGTGCATGCTGTGAGGTGTCTCTCTGGGAGATCCATGGTTTTCAAAGCCTGTTTGCATAGAAGTCAGGATATGTCAGTGGAGATAAGCAAGGCAAACAATTGAGGGTGACAAGAGAGGCAGGGGAGACACCAAGAGATTTGGGGAGCTGTTGGCAGAGGAGGGCTGGGAGGGGTGAGTGGGATTTTGAGGGGGGGCTGTGGGGGCTCTCTTCCTTTCCTGCTGTCCCAGGCATGGAACATTTCGTGTCATCATAGCCCAACCCCCAGCCCAGCACCAGCACCCTCTGCAGCGAGGCTGCAGAAAGGATACAGCCAGGAGGGGACAAAACCCCAGAGATTCCTGTTTCTGCTATCAGGGAGAATGGAGAAAGTATGAAGGCAGCACTAGGAAGAACCAGTGAGAGCTTCCTGCTTCTCCCTCCTCCCCTGGCAGAGGGCTGGGGGATCTGGGAGCAGTACAGAGCTCTTCTCATTCCTCCCCATGACCTCCCCATTTCTGGTAGCCCTGGAGGAGGAGAGGTGTCCCCTGCAGCCTGGCAAACCTGGCTCCAGCCTCCTCTGCCCCAGCTCAGGACTAGTTATCTTCCTGGGTCCATCTCAAAATATTATATTTAGAATTACATAACCAAATTCATGTCTAATTTAGCCTAACCTCGTCAATGATTAAACAATAAAACTTATTATTGCTCTTCTATCTAACCCAGGAGGCGTCATAATGAAATAGCATGTCTGGAAGAAACACAAACAGCTGAGCAGCTGCAGACAGAGATCCAGAGGAGGGATGAAAGCCCAACCAGGGCGTTTAATGAGTGTCTGTGTTACCACTTCAAAGAGTTTCATTCTTCCAGGCTTCCCTGTCCCTTGGCATCTTGCAGTCAAGGTCGCTGTTTCCAGGTGCCAAATGCAGGTTGTAAGGGTGAAGCACAAACGAGTGCAAGCATTGGATCAGGGAAGCTGAGAGGTGCTGGACCTGTCCCATCTGCAGGTGACAGCCATCCCTCCACCCTGAGCTCTGATGGTTGGGGACCTGGGCAGCAGAGACCTGCCCCTTCCTCTGGCACAGCTCACCTGTGACCCAGGAGAAGGATTCAGTTTTCAGGAGCCACCAGAGCACACCAACATTGCTCCTTATTGGAGCTGCTTTGATGTAAGAATATTCAGTGATAATCGCCAGTGAAAACACTTCACCCACGGAGAGTGCCTTCCCCCTTTTTCTGCCAGATTTTCAAGGCATGATGTACCTCTTGTCTTTCCTCTCAGGCGTTTTGGAGAGCTGGTCATTTGAGGACAAGGAGGAAAAATCAGTAATGTGCTACTTTGGCAAGGCTCTGAAGCTTGCCTTCATTTAAAACCTGCCAATAGCTTAACCAAATACAAGACAGTTGTCATTAAATATTGCCAAAACATTTCATGCTTTTAGAATATCATATCCATATTAAAAACAAAATTGATGCAGAATTGTTAGTCAAATCTTTACATCTTTACATCTCAGACATAAAACTAATATGTCTTTTTCAAATTTTCTAGAAATCTAGAGGAGATTGAATTAAAATTCCTGGACCAAAATCCCTCTTCAAATCTGTTGTTCTGTGTAGCATTCAAAGCTCAGTCTATCATTAGATGCAGCCCAGGCAACAAGTGTTATTTGTATAGTTGGCATCAACAAAACCTGAACCTTTTCCTTTAGCTCACAGCTAGTCTTTGTAAAGCCACTGCTGAGCATAAGTCTGCTTCTTTACACATCTGGTTTGTTTTGGTTCATTTTCATCCTATTATTTCCCACAATCACATGGTATAATTATCTGATCTATAATTTACGCTGCTATTCAGAGAAGTATAAATAGTTTACTTTATTGCTGCAGGAGCACAGCATGTCCAGATAACATCAATATTTTATTTATCTCTGTTTCTGTCTGTGTTTGGTTATCTAGGTGCTTATTAAGTATGGAATTATTATAATAGCTGAGAATAAATAGTAACTGAAAAGAAGCAAAAATAAGACTGGAAACAAAATGAGTCTGAAACAGTGTCTGCTCTTTGTGTCCCTCTCCTGTCCACCAAGTATTTAAAAAAAATAAAAGAGCATTTTCAGGGAATTTCCAAAGAGCTAAACCCCCCTCCTTGGGTGGGATGGATAATTCTCATTAGTGGTGTCTCTCACATTTCCAGAAACTGTAATGACTTTGTCTTAGCTGGCAGGTCTGAATCAAACCACTTGCATTTTCAGGGTTCTTAAAAGCAAATGAAATCCTTCAGGGTGTTGTTTTTAATCACCAAGTTGAATTTCATCATCTTGACAGCGATATAAAGCGACACCCAAAATTCAAGCAAGAATTGAGTTGAATGGAACTTCATACAAATAGACTTGTTTACAAGAAATGAAACAACTTCCTAATTTATTAAAAAGTGACTTGGGTAATTAAAGGAAAATTGGAAAATTCTGTGTTGGTTCAATCTTATCTTAATACAGCAAGAACGTTAACAGCCCCAATCTTCTGACACATTACACAGTGATGGTGGCTTCTGAAGCATTTAACTTTTAATGTGGATTCCAAGTTAAGTGGGCTAAATGCATGCAGAAAGTAGCAGAAAATTTCACAAAGTTTATGAGCCTGATCCTGCATTGCTTGTGCATCAAGAGCTTAAGCAGATCCAATCCCATGTGCTAATCTATTTTATGAATTGTTCACTCACATTTACTTTGGGTGTATAGATAGAAAAAGAAACATTACTCCCTAATAGAAGGGAGAAGGAAGGCACAACAAGCACCAGCAACTTGCTATTCAGTGGTTTGGTTGTTGTCTCATCAACACAAAAAATTAAAGTATGTGAATAATAATGCAGGCACATAAACATATGATTATGTTACAACCATATACTCTTGCTCAAAAATCACTTACCTTTCCCCTTTTGCACATAGAAATATTTTCTGAAACCTAATGACACTCATGTAGAAATAGCAATGGGTGATTTCAACAAAATGCTTTTCCTGCAGCTGCTCAAATTTTGTCAAGTTTTAAGAGAGAATCTACAGGGGGTTTTCACGGTTACAGATAATGAGAAAGTGAGGGAGGAAAAGGTGCAGAGCCAATACTGTAAGGACAAACTGTAAGGACAATTACTGAACATTTTGGAGTCGCTTGCTCAGCCTTTGAGTTGGTTGAAATCCTGAGCAATTAACTTATTGTCAAAAAATCTAAATAGCCAGTAAAGAAAAGCAAAAAAAAAATTCCACTCTTAAAATAAATTTTCCTTATTTTTTTCCCTTCCACACGATTTTCACAAGCTTCCCCAAACCCAGGTCACTTCCCAAGCTCTCCAGGTACTGTAATACATTGTCATGGCTCTCCTGTGGAAGAACATCATCTTTCATGCCACAATACAGCCACCATAAAGACAGGATCCCATAGTGGGACTGCTGTCATAGTGTAACATAAATAATTATAAGGATTGTTCAGAAAAGGAATTTCAACTCTCACAGTCCTTCACTTTCTCTTCAAGAAATAAAGGTGGTTCTGAAAAAAATAGGCCAATATGATTTATGCACAATGTTATTCATTTGTTTTGGGGTGGGTTGTTTTTGCATTGCAGCCATATTTTCTAATATTAATGGTGGTTTTACTATTGCCTGTGTAATACAAGCTGCTTAAAGAACAAATGAGTACCAAAGGGAGCTGTTTTCTGGGTGTTTTCGGGGACATATATACAGGCTTGTGCAGGTAGCCCATCATTACCACAGTTAGCATTACACAGTTCCCATCCCACTAGAATATTCAAGTAATAAGTACTGTAGGCAGCAAAATAGCCATCATACCAGCAGGCCATTAGTTAGCTCATGCCAGACACTACATACATTATTTGTGGCAGGCTTCTACTTTGAGAATAATGATAAAAAAGCTTGTGATGAGGACAAGCCCTGATGGTCCATCACTAGGAGCTGTATGGCTTTTGCAAATACTTCAGTCAGCCAGCCTGATGTGCTGGATTATACCTGGCACCAATTGGATAAGATACTGAGGTCTTGAGAAAAATAATGTGATTTATTTGAAGAAAGGTAATGTTCAACTTCTCTAGTGTCAAAAAGCTTCAGAGCAGAGGACCTCTTTGAACCCAAGGCTGAGAGATTTCACCACCAAGAGCTACCTTCTCTGTGAGTGGGTTAATTCAAAATGTTCTTACCTGAACCTGGATACACTCAGGAGCCCCAGCCAAGAACAAATCCTTCCTACAGCAGGTCCTACAGAAATACACAGACAGCAGAGAGACCAAAGTCTGTTCTGCCTGGATTCACTCCAGGATTGCTGGTGCAGAACAATTCCAGCAGAAAACAGTAATTTAGGCAGTGAAGTTGTCTGGTTGCATCCCTAGAGTTCCCCCTACATGTGTGCACTGTGCACACAGATACACAAGAGTGAGTTAAAAACCAAAATCTAAAATTGTCAGTACTGAAATGGGGCAGGAAGGCAAGCCATAGGCTCTTAAAGTTATTCTGGGGACAGGTTCCTTTATAGAAAACTGAGAATGAGTGGAAAAGCAAAACCTGAGCTTCTCACTTCCAGAATTTTTTCAGCTGCCCAAGCAGAGCTTTGCCTCTGCAAAAACAATGGTGTTCAGAGGCTGCAACAACTGCCACACAATTGATGGGCTCAAGAATAACAAGCTGAGGAGTGGATTTGGCATCCCCACAGCCAGAGCCCAGAGATTTATTGCCCTGGAGTAGTGCACGTCAGTGCTCTTTATCACTGGAGTCCCACAGCAGATTTACACATGCTGACGTTAATTGAAAAGGAATAAAGACACACATTCTTCTAACAACTGGGGCTCACTCAGCATCTCTGCCTGGCAGCCCAGCAGCCACTGCTCTCATCAGGGTCAGGCACCTGGCACTGAGAATAGCCCTACAGAGAGACAGGGTCACAGCTGGGCTCTGTGTTGAAGGGTGCTTTAACCAAATGCCAGCTATATTTCCAAGGAATCTATTCATCTTCTAGAGCTCTATCCTCGACTCCATTAAATGCATCTCTTCCCTTGCTTCTCATGACCTAAATGGTTTATGATAACTTCTTTATATGCCTAAAAGAACATGGGCTTCCCCCCTGTTATTTAGTTTCCTCTGCAGAGAAGTAAGAGAGTCCTTCCCCTGCTTTACAGCAGTCCTTGTTTCCATAACATAACCTGGCTCTGGTCTGGTTGTTTGAGCCTTCCCACTGCCATTTCCATTACTACCAGAGTGTCACTCCACATGTTTTCTTATCTGGGTCATTTGCCAAGTCAGTGGTAGGCACTGACTGCTAGAAGGAAAACCTAAGAACCAAGCAGAATGGAGTAAATAAGCAGCAAATTATTCTCTCTTCTGCATGTTAAAAAATAAGTGGAAGTTGTGCTTGATAATCTTTCCCTAAGGCCAAGTGCTTCGGCAGGATCACAGAGCCTTCCTGCATAAAATATAACTCTGGTTCCTGCTCTTCCACACCACCTGGCCAGGGGACACACCAGCCTCACTCTGCCCCCTTTGAAACCCCAGATATTTATATGGGAGCAGAGTCAAAGCAGCTCCCTCACTGCTGAAAATCCCCCTGGAAATCCCAGGCTCAGGACCTGCCTGGATACAGGGTGGGCTCATGGACTCTCCTGGAAGGTGCTGCTTTCACAAGCTCATCTGCAAATTCCTGGCTTTGAGGGTGAGCAGCTGCTCACAGCTTCCAAGAGGGTTTTTAGGGTTATTCTGTCCTGATGGATACCTGTGAGTCCTGCCACTACCTCAGCCTGCATCGCCCTGTGCCAGGGACAGGCACGTCCCTGCAGGGAGGAACAGCAAGTGCCATCCCAGGCTAAGCTAGTTTTATAAGGAGAGAAACCTTGTTATTTCTTCCCTGGACCTTATTGGCTTTTTGTTGTTTCCATTAACTTTTAAGAGTTTAATAAACATGCCCAATTTAAAAAAATAAAGTGTTTTCCCAGCCTTGGAAATTGGATTTTCCATGTTGTCAAAATACAACAGCTGTTTTAAACTGTTCACCAGGAGAAATCACTGAAACAACACTTCTGAATATTTTCTGTTATTTCACTGTGAATAAAACATAGATTATTTGGAATTTAGTCTCTAATTTGATTGTGTTCTCTGTTGTATAAACCCAGTGAAAAAGCAAAACCAGCAAAGAACATCTTTACCTATGGGATGGCTTGACTTAAAGTCTTTTCTGCTCAGCTGCTCATTGGCCAAATCTTAAACATAGTGACTCCATTCATTAGTGTATTTAATCTCTTTTGTGATGGTAAAAGTCAGACTTAAAAATAGAAGGACTAACACAGTGACCTGATGGGACTTTACATAAAATCAGCTGGAAGTCTTAATGGTGCTCCTGTCTCAGAAACATGTAAATGATGGCAAAGAAAAGAGATCATGCCCAGATATAATCCAGTTTCCCTTGGTGTTCCTTCAGAGCTCACCAATCCCACAATTATTGGAGCACAGTGGTAGCTCAAAGTCACCTTGGTTAAAGCAGCCAAGCTTCACTCTCTGCATGTCCCTGCTCTGCACCAACGTCTGGCTGAATTAAAATAGGTGTGAACCCTTCCAAAAAGCTGAAAGGTCTTTGCAAGGACTAAAAGTGTTACTTGATTACAAGTGAGGTGTCATCTGAGGAAAAAACAAAGATAATTTAAGGATTGCAGGACTCTAAAGGTGACCCAGTTGTCCAGAGGGCTCTGAGTGAGGTCAGGTACAGCACCTGCCTAATTACTCCCCCTGGACTAAATGTGGACATGACCATTGGGTCACTATTGAAAAGCAACTCCACTGACTCTCAATAGATGCAGAAATTAAATAGCAACTTACTAAAAACCTGCATTTCTTTCTGAAAATGCAGTACATATTTAAAAGCCTTTCCAGTAATCCCGGAATTATAATTTAGGAATACCTGGATTTTAATCTAGCCTCTGTGGAACTCTGCTTTACCCAGCCTTTTCCAAAACAAATCTGATCAGTTTACAGCTACTGCAAGCCCCAAGAAATATAATGTGGAGTCTTTGATAGAAATTGAGCTGCCTTTCCTGATGATTCCCATGTTACTGCACTGGGGTAAACTGTAATGAAATATGGGCAGTGAAGTGAAGGCCTTCCCCTCTCCTCAGCTCATGTTCAAATTATTATTATAAAAACATTTCCAACAAAGCCATATTTATTTGGCCCAGGCTCTAGGGCAAAAATTCTCTATCTGATGTTTAAATAATGACAACCAATTTGCAGGATACTGGTAATCTTAGATCAATTGCCCACAAGCTGTTAAAAAAAAAATAAACCCCCTTCCCTGCACACTCTTCAGCAGAATGTGAGCAGGCTGCAAAGTGGGAAAGCTGCAGAGCAGGGAGAGAATGGAGAATCAGACCAATAGGCTTTGTGACACTGTGCAACCAGCTGCTGCAATCCAGAAGAAAATGCTATTTAAAAGTCTAGTTCCAATGAAAACCTTTGTCTTCACACCTGTAAGCTACACAGAGTAACTCACTTTCTCCTACTATTTTCTTCTTTTGTTTTCTTATCTTCTGGCTGAAATGTTGAGGTTTGGGTCACCAGGAACACATTCCCTCCAATGCATTTCTTCCTGGGTGGAGCAGGACACGGCGTGCGAGAAGTGGCTCTGAAGCACAGCCTGGGTGACACAGCTGCACTCCCTGGGAGTGGGGCCAGCAGTAGCCATCCCTGCAGGGAACAGGCCAGTGGGTCAGGGAGGTGGCACTGCTGGCTGCAGAAGGACCCATCCTTGCACAAGACAAAGAACCCAGGAGGTCAGAAGACTTTTGAGCTGCTCTGAGTCTCAGCTGCACCCACTCAGTGCAGCCAGGCTCCAGCTGCCCCATGGGGACAAAGGGAAATGTTCCTATGACCCTCTGAAAGAATAGCAGTAATCTTCTCTCAGGACTGTAAAGCTTCCCAACAGAGTTCCACCACAGAGACAAAATTCTCTGTAAAAATCTATACAGCATTCAAGCAGTCTCTACAGAGCTGCTCTCTTCAAGTTCATTCCAATTAACAAGCTGGGTGCTTACAGTTTAAAAAAAACCACAGTTATTTGGTTTTGCCTCATAAGCAAGAGTTAGTTACAAAAATACTTGGTATTTTTAGTACAATCTGGGATATTGTAACTGGGCTACATAAAATATCTCATTTTCTGACTTCTGTTTCTCAGCATGGAGATTAACTCTGTCCCTCACTCTTGCTCTCTATTTCTGCAGCCTGTGGGCTGTCACTGAAACAACTGCAAACTGGACACTTTGGTTTCTTCTTTCTGATCACTCCTGATTAACTTAAAGTTCTGAATTTCAGAATATTCCAGTAAGAAACACATCACTCCATAGTCTCAGTAGGTGAGGATAAAGCAGGGTTATACACCCATTGCTGCTGTCACCCATCACACCTGCCTAACAGCTGCCTTCTGTCATAAAGCCATATTTAAAAGACTTGATCAGCCCTCAGCTGCAAGAAGGAAAATTCAAAACAAACTTGCTGATTTCAGTGACATTTCAGTGGCTGGGTGTAAGCAAGATGTGAGTGTGGAGCTGCCTCCTTTTGCTGGCCCACAGCTGCCTCCCACCAGCAGCACACACAAGATGGAACTACACCAGGCAAGGTGGCCCCTGCAAAGGATTTTTATTTCTTGCTGCACCTCCCAGCCAAAGCTGGACCTTTTATTTGGGGAATAGAAGAGCCCTGAGCACAGAGCTGTAGGATTCCCTCCAGCAATAATTCAGCCTCACTGGAGACAACCAACTTAATGCAATCTTAATGTGATAAACTGCTAACTTGATTGGATTCAATGAGATGTAAATTATTAGATTCAATAAGTACACAGAGACCATTTCACCTTACATTCTGCTCAAGAGGGCTCTGCATTCAGTCCCTTCATCATTCCTCTTAATTATATGCAATGCATCATAAAGATGGGAACAGTTTGGGACTTATGCTGTCCTCTGACTCCTCACAAGCATCCACAGTGTTCCCTTCTGGGTAGAGCATCTTTTATTGAAAACTTTTTTCAGAACAGCTGCCATCCCTTACAGAAACAAACTGATCTTCAGCATGGTCAAATTTGATCTAAAAAAACTCTGTTCACCCATATTTCTGCAAAATTCCCACATGTTTAAGGTAGAGAATGTTTTCTCATGTGGATTAATTTTTAGTAACCAAAAACTTTGTGGCAACCAGCAGACTTTCATAGCTTCTTATTCACTGAAAGATTCTTTAAAATCTGTTCTGCTGAGCAAAGAAATCTGTACTACCATTCCAAAAAAGGGGAAAAAATGATGGGACACTAAATATGTACAAAGAGATTCACAAAAATATGAGTCCAAAGCAGTGTCTCTGGGCTTGTAAAACTCAAGTGGGATTTACATTACGCTGTGGTTCATAAACATTTTGAAAAGATTTCTTCTTATAGCCTTTTTCAGATTCTGACTCAGACAAGGGATTTTTAAAATTATACTTAGCTGGTGTATTTCTAATCAAAGAAAAGTGTTGGTTCACACTTTGTGCACTTTGTGCCACTCACCTTCTCCTCACCTATAATTTCCTTGTCTGCCATTTGGAGGGTTTTTTACCAACCAACTCCTCACACAGTACTTTCAGATGCTTCCAATTTACCAAGATGTAATTCAGAATTACCATCCTTTTTTGACAATTAACCTTTGCTGTGAGGAAGGCACACTTTCCACTTTACAGATGTTGCTTTTTTTNCTAATCAAAGAAAAGTGTTGTTTCACACTTTGTGCACTTTGTGCCACTCACCTTCTCCTCACCTATAATTTCCTTGTCTGCCATTTGGAGGGTTTTTTACCAACCAACTCCTCACACAGTACTTTCAGATGCTTCCAATTTACCAAGATGTAATTCAGAATTACCATCCTTTTTTGACAATTAACCTTTGCTGTGAGGAAGGCACACTTTCCACTTTACAGATGTTGCTTTTTTTGTTGAACAAGGCCCACAGACTTTTCTTCTTCAATATATAGTCCTTCATGTTAAAAGCCTTTGAGAAAATAACACATAATCTTTTGATCCTATTAAGAACACCATAGTGTACCATTTAGCAGAGATATAGGTATTCCTTCACTTCAGGCATCTCTGAAAGGAATTCTTTAAATAAAAGAGCTCCTACTTGAATTTGTTCAACAGTTTTATACTGAATAAGGCTCTGTCAAAATGAAGATTCTGATTGATGTTCTCAAAGGATTTGTTTAGGAATTCAAAACCAAAACAGTTAATTTCAGACTGCACACCTCAAGCTGACTTTCATTTTGCCTTAGACGAGTGTTTCAGAGATCCCAAGTGATGTTAAGGCTGTTGCCCTATAGTTCCCCAAATACAGACACTTAGCATGACATTCTTCATATCATTATCATAGTATCATCTGCAGGGAACCTGTTGAAATATCTCCAAAGTATTTTTGGTGTTGGATTTGGGAGAAGAGGGCAGAAAAATGAGGAAGAGATTGGGAAATCCATTCAGCTCTCAACCAGGACCTCTACAGCCATCACCTCACCTTGATGGTGAAGGAAAATGTGAACTTCTTAAGGACAATCTCAACTGAGAGAGAAGCATTTTGGGGAGTGAGGTAGCTTAGAGAGAGGTCAAGCCTGGACAAGCCCTTAGCTGGCAGTACTTTTAGAGGCTCTGCCTCCAGAAAATTAACTGCTCATCCAGAACTGGGTGCTTCCTTCCCAAGTGCATGCTGCCATGTGCTACTCTGAAAGGTCAGGCAGAAGCCTTAGAGCATTGTTTTCACACAGGTTGTTAATACTCAGCCTTAGAAATCCAAAGGAAGGCACAAAGTTCATTCTGCTAGATTAATACAAATAGGGACTTTTATTTCCCATTGACTTATGTGCACTTAGCCATATGATCACCTGATACTAATGTGTAGCCCAAAGGACAGGATTTGAGCCTAGCTTTAATTAGTTTACTGTAATGAGGTAAACCACATTTCACCTTTCTAAGGAAGTAATTATTTGCACTCTTCTTGCTTTTCAGTACTTGCACCACCTTCTTCATTTGCAGTGGGGTGAAGCTACTGCCTGATTTATCAGAAATTCAGCAGGACCAGTACATACATACAGAAATGACAAGGAAAAGCTCCTGGAAATGACACAATGGACCAGAGGTAAGCAAAAGGACAAACCCAGCCTTGAGACAAAGTGCTTTTAAGGCATGTCACCTCATGAGTGTCCAGCTTTGGCAGGGAAGAGGCCAGTCTGTGTCCCTGAGGCTGTGTGCATCCCTGTGTGCTGAGCTGGACATGAGCATTTCCAGGACACTGCCAGGGAGCTCTGCACCTCGCAGAGAGGCTGGGGGATGTCCTGAGCTCCCCTCCCACTGGGGCTCGAGGCTCCAGGCTTGGCTCAAGTGTCAACACCACAGCCCTGCTGGTGTCAGCCAGCCTGCAAGGAGGAAGGAAACAGGTCTGCAGAAGAGCTCATGGAAACTGAACAAAAATGAGGACTTGGAAGTTGTTTTGGCTTCACAGGGCAGCTCCCCATACCTGGGGATTATGCAGCAAGGTGTTTTTATGCTAGGATCCAGTGTACAGGAATACTTCCCATTTTCTGAATGCATTAACATGAAGGATCTCCAAGCTGGGGCTTCTCCCCACCACTTTCCCTTAACTCAGAACACTAACATGAGTGTAAAAGTAAGTTAAATAAGAAACCCAGACCTTGAAAAAATATTTGGGTATCAGTAAAGTACCTTCAAGATAGTTAGGGATGACATCTGCTAAAGGGGAAGCTTTTTGTTTTTAAAGAAGAATAGGACAAATAAAATATTTATTTTTAAAAAGGGGGCATTTTTTCTTTAAAAGTGGTTTAGATCCTGCTTTCACAATGCTAGCCCCTGCAGGTGCTAAGCAGCTCCTGGCCTCTGGGGAGCAAATGGACCAGGGCTGCCCTAATAACAGAGATTGTTGTCTCCATATGAAATAATCATTGATTTTCAAAAAGTGTTCAGAGGGACTGTTGCCTAAGTGATTCTGAAAATTCCAGTTGTTAGTCTTGTTCTAAATAAAATTGAGTAAGACCTCCCCCTCTGGCTCAGCATACTCTAGCTAAGCTCTTCCTGGAGGAGATTTGCCCTTTTTTTTTCCAGAAAAGGTATTGCTGCTGCAAAAATTTAACTCAGGTTTTTAAACCACCTCATCTATAAAAAAGGATAATATTAAACAAGAGAGCCATGAAATAAGAATGATAAAATACTTCCATGCATTATCATCAATAAGACTGTAAATCTGGCCACACCAGTTCACTTCAGGGCATCTGCTCACATTTAATTGAATGATTGTTTTAATTTTTCATTGTTTAAAACCACTCAACCACTTATCAAAAGCCAGTTCTGCTCCTAGAGTTGGGCATAAAGACTTGCTCAGCTCCACTGAAAGGTCTCTTTTTTTTCCAGGAATCCTGGACCCTGTGAGAGCTGTGTAAGTCCAGACCGTGGGGTTTCTCAAGCAGAATTCCATATGTGGGACCCGATCCTCAGACATCTCCTTGGGACTGTTGCTTGCTTTTATCAGAGGAAAGCTGGGTGCTATTTCCTTCCCAAAACTGTCAAGAGGCTGTTTCCTCTCCAGCTTTTTGTTTATTTAAGGAATCTCACAGGCTGAACTTCACATGAAATAATGCAGATAAAGGATTGGTGTCCTTCTCCAAACAGCTTCAGTATATGGATCATTTTCTGTAGGGTCAGTCAGATGTTTGCAGAAACTCTAGAGCAACTGTTAAAGCAATGTGGACCAGTGCTAGCACTGGAAATGCAGCACTTATCTTGTCAATACAAACGATGGCATCAATTGATACATAAGGTCTGAAGTCCTCAGCTCATCCTGGACACTGTACAGAAAATAAATTGACCATCCCTACCTCAAAGAGCTTCCATTCTATAAAATTGTGGCAAAAAAAGAGAAGAAATCCTTGTCACAGTGGTGCTGGCAGAGATGTGGTCTCTTCCCTGCCACGTTCAGAGCTCTGGCTCAGTCCTGCTCCCCCCTGCAGCCCCTGTGCTGTGCCACCCTGGAAAAGCTTGCAGGGGCTCAGAGCCCAAGGGAAAGCCCCTGAGAGGCAGCAAGAATCAGCAGTCAGAAAAAGAGCCAGATTCAGGGTCAGCATCCTTGAGCTTCACAAAGTGATCCAATATAAACTCAGAACTTCTTTTGAACCAAGGCTTAGATTGCATTTTTAAGTCTCTAGATTACACCTAGGAAGATGAGACAGGGGATGCCAGTTTGTGATAAGACAAGAAAGCCAAAGGAAAGGAAGTCCATAATTCTTGCACATACACCAAAAAAACTTCTGCTGTCTTTAGGAAAGAGGTCACATTCTCAGGAGTGCTGGGTTTTTCTCCATTGGTACTAAGGGCATAAATCTTTAAAATCCACTCTCAGTTTATTTTTCCAGGGCAGCTTTCCCTGCAGCATTCATCCCCCAAAAACCCGATCTCCAGAATAAGAGTTGTGCATATAATGGGTGTATAATTTGTAAAATCTAAATGTCTGTACTTTTCAAAATTTTAAAATCATCCCCTACTGCTTTGTTTATTTTCTTTGTTTAATTTACTTTTTTAATAACAACTCAATTTTGGAATGTAAACACCGTGTCAAAGCAAAAGCTAGAATGCTTGAGAAAAATGATTCAGCTTATCCAAAGCAAATGTCTCCAGTTTCTCTCCCAAAGTATTTGCTGAATATCATCTGAATTCACTGAAAGCTTCAGATCTGCTGAAAATGCTGTTGTTGGGTTTGGGACTTTAAAAAAAAAAAAAACAAACAACTTTGCATTCACTGAAAGCAACTTCCTATTATGAGATTGGCTCTATTGTGAGATGGATGCTAAAATCGTGAGATGTTAAGTAACAAAAGTGAGACTCTTTATTCCTCTGGCCTGTAAGCTTTGCCTCATCCCTCAACTCCTCTGTGCAAGCTAATCTTTGCTACTCTGTAGTACAGAAACTTATTTTTTCTTTTAAATGAAACTGAGAATCTTATGTAATTGAATGACTCCAGCATCAAATATTGTGATACAATCTCAATTTGGGAGACTTGCAACTGCAGATGTCTTAGGGCTAAAACCTATCATTTCCCTGAGTCTGGACTGATTGTGTAGAATTACTGCAGGCTTTCCTCAGCACAGCAGATGGTGGAGGCTCAAGGGAATCAGTTCCAGGTCCCTGATTCTCCTTCCCATCCATGCCCTAATAGTCCATTATTTTGCCACTGGCAAGGAAAATGCCCCATTCTCATGCATGATGCTCACCTTGTACTCAGAGAAGACACGAGCAGAAGTGCAAGGGCCACGCTCTCTTGCAGATGCTCACCCCAGCCTTCCTTGCATTGCAGAAATTTGCTGGGGTCAACCTGCAAGCAAAATCAGATGCTTGTCCTTCCCCACCCCTATGTGGCACAACCACACTGGAATCACAGGCAGCAGCCCACCTGAGATGACAGCAGGGGCTGAGAAACCACCAAATTACCCCAGATGGATGGCAAAATTGAGGAGAACTCCAAATTCATAGAATTATGAAACCTCTGGGGGCCAGTGCAAGGGTAATTGTCTACTTTAGTTTTTGAGTGCAATTACCAGCACTAATGGCTACAGGGACAGATTCCAAGCAAGCACTATTTAAAACTCATAACTGGAGGGTTTGGGATAATGCTAAAGCCAAGCAGATAATCTTTATAAAAGAAGAAAACAAAACTGTGATTACACCAGTGCCATGTTCGCCTGATATTATAAATTATGTGGAAGTTATACCAGGACACACCATACTGAGAAGGAACAATTTGGATTTTTTTTTTTTTTTNCCATAAAAGAAGTGAGTCAACAGCTTAGTCACATCAGACAGGATATGCTTCAAGCACAGCCTGAATGAAAGAATGAAGTTAAACACTGAGAAACACATGGTAATTAGAAAAAGAATCCTAATAGTTTCCTCCCTAAACGAGCACGAGGTAACGTGCAGGACAGACTTCAAGCCAGACTGCACGGCACCCTGCGAGGCAGCAGGGTGTGGATTTAAAGGAAATAAGCTGGGCTTATCAGCATGTATATCAGGACAGCAGTTTATTAGCTATCACTACAGGTCTTCTGGCTTTCAAGGGTATCAGGTATCTTCATCTTGTAAGAGAAATGCAAAGAAAGATATGAAATCTGGATCTTGTCCTACACCTGCTGCCTGTTGACTCCATTTTTGCAGATTATCTAATTACTAAAGGCAGGTTCTGTCAGTGTGGAGGCTATAGAATAAATAAGAGAAACGGGTCAGCAGGCTCTGGTAACTTCAACATGCCATGTGGGTATGGAGTGACCTTCCAAGAGTGATCCAGAAGGGAGTCTGATGGATACCTCGGACAATTATTTATTATTTCAAACTGAAGCAGTAGCTAAGCACTGTGCTTGCAGGAAGAGAAGAGAATGATACAGCGAGTGGGACAGGAAGAGAGGAAGGCAGGAAACTTCTGCAGGTAAGTCAAAATAATCACTGCAGGACTAGAAATAAATCCTTCATAGACAGCATGGCAGATTAATACCACTAGGCTTGATTCCAGAGGCTGGAAAGTTGGAGTGAGTTTTTCAGTGTAGTTTTATTTCAGTGTGGATACAAGACAAAATCTCAACACTGAAGAAGTTTAATGACATTATATTCTCAAGGGAAACATGAAATATATAGAGACATGGTCACATATGCCTCCTATCTGATGGCAAAGACTAGCATTTTCTATTGCAATAGAAAATATGAATGGGGATTTATGAGTGATACACAGAGCAGGGGACTGTGGATTTACTCCTGAACCCCTGGAGGCCAACAAAAGGCCAATGTTTCTGTAAGCACTTAACAAGGTCTTTGCACAGCTGGTTTGCAGTACGTGCAGAACGGGACATTAACTTTTCCTTTGGGATCCACGGATGCAAAGGATCTGTGAGGAAGGATCAATATGGGTAAAAGTGAATATGCCCCCAGAGGGCGGTGAATGAAATGCGTTGGGTTTTGTTTGTAAAAGACAAAGTACATGGGTAAAACCACCAAAGCAGCTAAATTTTACACTTACAGACACCTCGTGGCCTGAGTCGCTGATGGTTTGATGATTCACTGTCAGTTTGATGCTGGAATGGCGTGGTGGGAACCAGAGCAGCGGTGTGGGTACCACATCTCCTGAATGAAGTGTCCAGTCAGTGCTGCTGTGCTGGGAGCTGCACAGGGGTGAGGCAGGGAATGACCTACGGGAGGAACCTCCCTCTAAACACTCACAGAGCCAAAATCTTCCAGCAGAGGGGAGGCATCCTAAGACTCCCACCCCACATCATCTCGGGCACACAGCCAGGCAGGGCTGTGGGACACAGCTCCAGCCCCCCCAAGGGCTGCTCTGCCCCAGGTTCTGTTTGTGCCACTGGGACACACACACAGCCACTGCTCCACCTCCACCTTCCTGTCAGAGCAGCCTCCACCCAAGGGAATATCCTTCCCATGGACTGGGAGGAGGTAGGGGTAGCTGCTGCAGTTCTGCTGCCTTATTCTGCTTTGTCCTCAGTGTGCAATTACCCAAAACACAGTCATAAGACACAATTTACAATCCCTGCAGCTTTTTGGCATCCCACTGTATTGGGTTATAGATAGAATTGGTAGTAGGATGCAGCAGATAGAGACAGCACTCTAATTACAGATTTACATTAAGAGGAAGGTTTAAAAGCTAATAGGACATTATTAGAATAATGATCCCTAGATGTTCTCCCAGCTGAACATCTGCCATTACTAATTAAAAACAAATTAAAGTCAACCTGTTCAAAGAGAAATCAATATTTACAGAAACTAGATACCACCCTAATGTTAGACATGGCGCTGACCTACAAGTCCCTTCCCACATGCCACACCAAATCAAGAATCTCAAAAAGCACACTGGTTATAAACTGGAGCCTGTGCTAAAACCACCTTTGTAAAACCGACTAGAAATTTGACTCATGTACAGCCTGTTTGTCTCTTTCATTAGTCAGCTGCCCAACAGCTTTAAATGATTGCCTCATAAAATGATAGGTTACCCACTTTCTCAGACTGGGGTGTCATTTTTTCCAAAAGCAGGTTAGAAATTGCATTTCGAGTGGCAGATGAAAATAATCTTGCAGCCTCTGTCTCCTCAGTTTGCATCCCTGATTGCTATTGAACAGTGTGTCATTTTGTGAGCAGAATCTGCATCAATCTCACTACATGGCAATGTAAGAGTCAGTCCTGGAAGTGAAGGCATACAGTTACAGACAGAAAACAATTAGGCAGAAAAATTACAATAGCAAATAGCTTTGAAATCCATTAGCTACCTCAAACTGCAAAACAAGCCCTTATTGAATTGTACAACCATCACAAAACTACAAATCCCTGAAAATGGGGAAACACTGTCTGATCCAAAATGTATTTTAAGATCTACCATCAATATCATGCAAGAGAAGTTCAAAAATATGTGGGCTCATACAAAGACTAAAAGAAGAGCATCCAACCCATAGCTGCAGGGAACTCCTTGCTAGCACAGTTCCCCATCAATATTTGCCTGCACAGGAAGTTAACAAAATTAACAGGGGGTCACTTGTATCAACTGGCCCAGGACACCAGCTGGTACAAAGGAAAAAAAAAAAAAAGGAAAGGGTTGAAATCTTCCTAATGATTTTCCTTTCCCTTCTAACATAAACTCAAATCTATTAAAAATATTAAAGCCATGTCTGATGCTGGAATTTAATTTTGCCATTGATCTGACAAAGCCCTTGCATATCAACCATGAGGAGCAGATGCATGACGAGCAACTTGAGGCCTCAGACTGGAACTGTTGGCCACTGACAGCTTCCACAGGCAAAGATCAGTGGCCCCTTTGGAAAACACTGTTCTGTTTGTGTCTGGAAGAAAAGCTCTGTGGTCAGTAAGTGCTCTAGTGTTCCCAGGCCAACAGCAGTGGAGGAGAAGAGTCAATGGCAGAGGAGTCTCTGCTTTTATAGCAGTGCCCAAGTTGGACATCAGGGGCCAATAGCAAGCACTGCATGACCCTGCATTTCTGATTCCATAGGCTGTGTTATTGGAGACTTCTGTGTTTGCAGTGTGGGAGCAATAAAGAGCAAAGGCAAGAAATAAAGAGCCTCCGGGTGCTGACATAAAATTAAATCCTGACTTCTCTTTCAAGTTCAAGGTAGGAAAATCACAGCTGTATGTCTTTGTCAAAAGTGTGCCCAAGCACTAATATCATCAAGGACAGAAACTTTTACCATGTAATCTTACCACACACTGTATATCATCCAGAGCCTTTGTGGACTTGGATATAAAATAAACTAATCCTCTTTAAAACATGCCAGCAAGCAGGATTTGGCCCCATTTAAGTAACTTTAGATTACCGATGCCTGATCCACAGGGAGACCAAAACACCCTTCAGGGTAATATCTGATTAGAGGAGAAACAGTTGTTGGCCTCTAGGAAACTGCAAATAATTTTTTGTTCAAACCCACAGAGATTTTTGCAAGGCCTGCTGAGCCAGTTTAAACAGGGAAAAATATCTGAGAACCCTGCAATAATATTCTCTACAGTTTTCTAAAACCCAAATCCGCTCATCCCACTCAGTGAAGCAATCTTACCAAAGTTAATGAAACCAGTCCCCACCTAGAAGCCAGGCTCACTGCAGCTCTGCTGCTGCACAGAGAATTGCTCCGTGGTCTCGGTTGAGTTGAGCCACATCAGGTTGTTTGCAGTTACATCCCTCTCCCTGCTCATACTGACAAGTTCAATTTTTTCCATTTGTTTTCCTCCCCCCTTTTTTTTTTCTTCCTTTCTTCAGTGATGTGTTCCAACATTTTTTCCTCCTGCCATAGACAGAGGCGGGTGAACTGCAGAATAAACATAAAGATATCAGAGCGCTGCACCTGCCTGTAAAATGACATGAATTTAATCAAAACCATTTCTAGTGTCAGGGCTCAGGCACACAACTGGTCTTGTTGCTCTTCCCCTGGGCAACTGCTGGTGGTGCCTCTAGTGTAGGCTTGGGCATACATCTGACATCAGCAGCAAGCACTCAGTGGAGCTGTAGGGGGATTGTATTATTTGATTTCTGATTATGTAGAGCTTCCTTCCTTTTGTGCTCTCATTGACCTCATGGATTACAGTAAAGCTGTGGGTAACCTGAGACGGATTCTGCTTATGCCTCACTTATGCCAGAGTAAATCAAGCAAAATCATGGCACAGTCAGTGGGACTACACGAGAGTAAGACTGGATACAAAGCTCATTAACATTTTTAATGGCACTATTTTTTGATTAAGCAGTTATTCTTTTTACCTAGAACAATAACAACAAAGTTGACCCTGAAGGAGGAGAATATGTGTCCACTGACAGACAAATTACTCTTGCTGAAAATTCAAAATAAGAATTTTTTTTTATATCAAGGAAATAAAACCAAATTAATAGTGGCTTTTATAACCACTTAAAGCATCCACCTGCAGGGAGGTATTTTTGCTGTATCTGCTAAGTGTGGTACCTAAAAATACCCACATTACCTAGAAAGTGAGAAAAAACTCAGTCTTTTCTTCTGATTGTATTATAACAGTTACATCTAATTCAAAGTATATCAGACAAGAAAAGCGGAGTTCAAGGAAGCCAGAACCTTTAATCTACTTAATTAATAGGGGGGATAGCATATGAAAGCTTTATGTGAAACGAGAAAGTAATCTTATTCTGCTCAGGCTGGCTCTTCATTTGGTGGACGGGCAGAAGTTATCAAGGGGCCTTGCAATTTATTTAATTGGCCACAAAATCAGAGTCTGCATCAGCCTCTTTTCCATGGAGCCTCACTCCTTTTATGCCTCCTGTTCCTTCCCACAGAAAATGAAGGTGATGCTGCAGGACCTCCCTTCATTCCCAGCAGAGGCTGGCTGCACTCAGCTGGTGGGTGCTGCTCAGTGTGCTCAGCACTCATGCAGCTGCAGTGCTGCAGGGGGTGCAGGGGCTGCAGGAGCTGCAGGGGCTGCAGGGGCTGCAGGGGCTGCAGGAGGTGAAGGAGCTGCAGGGGCTGCAGGAGCTGCAGGGGCTGCAGGGCTGCAGGAGGTGAAGGAGCTGCAGGGGCTGCAGGGGCTGCAGGGGCTGCAGGGGCTGCAGGAGCTGCAGGGGCTGCAGGAGCTGCAGGAAGTGAAGGAGCTGCAGGGGCTGCAGGGCTGCAGGGGCTGCAGGAGCTGCAGGAGCTGCAGGGGCTGCAGGGGCTGCAGGGGCTGCAGGAGCTGCAGGAGCTGCAGGAGCTGCAGGGGCTGCAGGGGCTGCAGGGGCTGCAGGAGCTGCAGGGGCTGCAGGGCTGCAGGAGGCGAAGGAGCTGCAGGGGCTGCAGGGGCTGCAGGGGTGCTGCTGTGTGCGCCTGTGACAGGCACAGCCGTGCCAGAGCCACCCCTCCTGACAAGACACTCTGTGTCAGAGCCCTGTCACCAGCCAGTGACGACTGTGCCACACAGGAGCCACCCCAGCCCCATCAACAGGAGCATTGATGTGGCTGGAGCTCGCTGCGCTCCAGTGGCACAAAAGCACCAACAAGTAAATTCAGGGAGGATTATGCATTTTCTTAAAGAAAAGCTCCAAATCCAAATCATGTAGCTTATTCTGAGACGTGCAGGGAGGGTTTAACCACACCAGCCAAACACAGCATTTGCATAGGAAACCCTAAACTGCAGAACAGAGTACTTAACTTTGTGACTTGATCCTCAAATGAGGTCCAATGAGGTTTAGCATGGCAAATAGTAATGCACTGTAATGTTGTAATAATACCTTTTTTAAAATTTCAATAATTAGTAAAAAGGATTGGTACAATGATTTTAAAATAAGATAATCTAAACTCTTTTCTCCCTTCTTCTTGGTATTCACAGGCTGGAGTTGATTTCTGCTCCGTAATGGGGTAAGGAAGTGTCACCTCCATTTGTCAGCATTCCACTGTGAGGTCTGTGCTTGCCACACCTTTTCTACAGTTAAACCACTTGGAATTTCCAGCCCAAGCAAACTTGAACCTTCAAGTACTTTCTTATACAATTTTTAAAATCACAGTAGAGGAAATGCAGAGTCTGTGACATGAATCTCATGTGCTTTCTTTTCACCCTGGGGAGAGGATAAATTAGCCTCCATCTTCAGAAGTATTCATCAAGTAGTTACATTTTAATCTTAATTTATTTGTGTCTAAATCCAGCAAAGGATTTAAGCATATGCTTATGCTAAAGATATGAATTAGCCCAGTAATTCCATAGTTAAGCATCATATAAGTACATCATATAAGCTCCTGATGGATCCTTTTCACTTTCTTTTCTTCCAGAAAGAGTTTGACTTCAGTTGTGTTACAGATTCATTTTATCTCAAACACCACCTATATGCTGACTATTGCAAAAATAGCACTAATTTGTCATAACTACTGCAAACTGGACAGGTCAAATGAGTTTATTTCAGTGCACATTTCTATCAGATGTTTTCAATGTAACCTGAAAAGAGTACAATGGAAAATCGGGTGTATCATCTACCAATTAAACACACACAAAACACAGTTTGTTTTGTAACTCTTCTTTAAAACAACAGACGTGAGGTTAAATCTCATGTTCAGGATTTATCACATCTGTTTTCTGCTCCCTTGGAAAATGTACTCACAATAGAGCTCAAATTAATTACAATGAGATTTGTCAGTTGAAACCTAAAAGGGAGTTCAGGGAATAAACATTTAATTCTAGAAGGAAATAATTGGTGTTTAAAAGCTTTAAATTTGTTTTCAGTAGGTTCACATAGGCAAAGCTCCATTACAGACAGTGTTTGAGACCTGCTGTAACCTTCCTGGTGTCTCCAAGGAGATACAAGGCCAGATGAAGAAGAGATGAAGAGGAGTCTACAGGGCTGGGGAGCCTGAAGGTGCAGGCTATGGACCTGCAGCACAAGCTGCAGAAGCCATGATGCACCCACAGCCTTCCCTGGCAATAAGAAACACTTCTGACCTTAAAAATTAATAAATCTTCGCTATTCTCTTGTAAAACAGGAGCCTGCCAATGCATATACACTGAGGAGGCTCTAGTAAAGAACTTTCATAATTACCTTTTTTTTCCTTAACAGCTTTTATGAGAACACAGAAAGGTCTCCCTCACCTTCCAAGTCTGGAGAGACCTGCAGTATGCTATTGATAAAGACAGTTCTTTGACTCAAAAGGAGGAGAATTTGACTCAATTATCCTGCAGCCTAACAGTACAGAAAGATAAAAATATTGCTTTGAAGAAAGGGTTTCATTGCAGCAAAATTACATACAAGCATCTAATAAGGTATAATCTGAGACTTGTCATTCCTACAGGTATCATTTTCTCTGTAGCAGCTCTGAGTTTAATTCCTGCAGTACTACTACACAGGTAAGACAGCCTTGATCAGGCCCTAACCAAGTTCTCTTGCCAATGTCCCTGGCCTCCTGTAACTGTTAACACACATGTTTTTGGCCAAATGACACCTGTTCCTTTGAGAGACTTCTTTACCTTCACACAGCCTCTCCCAAACCCTTTACACACTCCATTCATTGCCCTTCCAGTTTCACCTTTGCTATCTTCCAGGCATGTTACTCACACCAGTGTGTTGCAACAACACAACATTTGGTTCTTCCCAGCTCCCTCAGTAAATGGCATTTGTCTCTTGAAGTCACCAGTGCTTTTGTTCCACGGCCGAGTGGATGGGGGTGTGTGTGATTAACTTGTCACTCCAACCTCCTGCCCCCAGGATCACTGTCTGGCTGTTTCTAGGAAGGCTCATTTCCTCAGAAAAAAATAAAAGAACCAAAATAACCAAGTTCAAGTGCCTCTGGAATTTTAAAGTGGAGTACATGTACCTGTTACTGTTATGTAGCATGCCATGAAAATAAACTGCTCTCGGGAAAAGAATAAACATTCACTGTCTGAGCATGTGGCTGTTTAGGAGATGAGCTTCAGGAACTGTTCTCCTCAAGGCTCCAGGGGCATCTGCCTGTTAATTCAGCAGCAGAGCAGTGGTCTCCTCACTGTGGCCCTGATGTTATACGTAAATGTCATCCTTTTAGAAAATAGCGAGAAGCTTAAAATAAATAGCTATAAGTAGAAGCAAGCATTGTGGTTAGTTTTGAATTGGCTTTATTGACATTTCTGTCTGGGGTTCTGTTACTGCACAATTCAGAGAGGAGAACAACCAAAATAATTTCTTGTAGACCAAAAGTGGTTTGAAGTTGTTTGAAGGACAAAAGCCCCTCCAAATACCATTTACACACAGAACACAAGAGCAATTTTCAACTTTACTTTAGGTGCTTAATTCTGATATATTACACTTTGGGTCCTTAATTCTGATATATTACAAAGTATTTCACTAATCTTACTTTAGTGAAGCAAAAGCAAATCAGATGTGGAAACCCAGTTCATGCTGCCTTCGAAGGTCTTGATGCAGTGAGGCAGAAAAGCTCTTCAAGAAGCTTCAATTAAGCTAACTGAGGTACAAGGAGCAGATTTGCTTTCTGTGGCTTCTCCATTTGCAGGGCAGGAGAGAGGGAACTGTTAGTGAATGTGAACAAATTTCCCATATTTCTTCCTCTTGCAATAGGAACATGTCATGGGCATCAGAGCCTCCTATGAGGCTCTACTGAGAGTTCCAGATGGGAAGATAGGAAAAGATTCTTACTACAATCAGCTCTCCTCAGCACATGAGCAGCTACCTGAACTGTGCCCTGGAGACAACTCCAGCTCTGAGGAAACATATGCTTCTATTATAGAAATAACCCTCTCCAGGGAAGTCCTATTGCTCAGGATGTTCAAAACTAGGCCAGTCTTAAAAGTGACAGCAGCACAACAGAAAATAGATGGCAGAGGTTCTTCCCTAGCCTCCAGCTTCTTGTGGCATTTCACTGTTTTTAACTGGAAAGTTGAGAGACTCACAGTGCTGCAAACAGAATGTGGCCCTTTTTAACCATCACCTGCTCCACTGCCATCCCCTTCTTTTGTGTTTTGTTTTGCTGATGAGCTTCACTTAGCTTCGAAACAGTGAGCTACGCTTCCAGCCCTGCTGATGTACTTACTCCCCCCAAGAAAAGGCTCCAGGAAAAATCACTTTTCTTTTGGGAGGCAATAAAAGATCTCTCCTCCACAGGTCTCTTGCAGAAACATGAGAAGAACTTAAAAGAAAAAAAACCCTTTAGGTTAAATAGCTAGTGGGAAAAAAGACAAAGCTGAATTCGCAGGACTTTGTACTATATAATCACCCCCACATACACTTCTGCTGGTTATTTGAAGGAATGGTTTGGACAAAATTATTTTCAAAAGGAATACATCCACATAAAAGATGTACCAGCAGATTCTAACTTACCTTCATGAAGACATCCACTGAAAAAGCAGAGAAAAAACTTATTTTTTCCAGCATGTTTAACCTGGGAAGGTGGACAGCAGTTTCAGTGCATTCAAAAAGACCTATTAAGCATGTAAGCACGTGAATAATCTTACTGACTTTCTGAGCAAAGTAACTTACTCAAGTCCTCACAAGACCAGAGCCTTGCTTGCTCCTGGTTGTGTTTCCAAACAGAAGCTGAACTACTTTTCAAACAAGACCACAGAAATCCAAAGGTGCAGAAGTCCTTACTTACTCACCTGATGGTCCACCATTATCCACTCTAGGCAGTCAGACGTTTTCAGAGAGTAAGAATCACATCTTTATTTACTTCTGTAAGCCACCTACTGTATCTTGTGTGCATCCCATCAGACACACCTCCTTGACCAACCTCGCACACATTGCACACATACATCCCTCTTGGCTTGCCCTGGCAACCTCAGAAACCCAAGGGGTTCTTCCTACACACAGTGCTGGTCTGTGGCACTCAACCCTACATGCTCTGGGTGAAAAGACATCTTGTTTTCTGCTTAGTAGGCATGCACTGTAATGAAACATTTATTTTGTCACTAAACCATGATCTCCTGGACATATCAATGTACTCACACCCCACCAGCCCACTCAATAGCACAAAGGACAGGGCTCCATCACCCTAAGGTACCAAGCCTAACTCTAAATCCTTTATTAGTTATAGCTGGGACTATGTACTGACATACATAACCCTTAAGAAATGGGTGAAGAAGATTTTAGAAATTCTGATTTCCCTTCAGCATTGTCCTGCGGGAGCTGCTCACGGCAGTGTCCCCACTGGAGCACGGCAGTGTCCCCAATGGAGCCCGGCAGTGTCCCCAGTGGAGCACGGCAGTGTCCCCAGTGGAACCCGGCAGTGTCCCCAATGGAGCCCGGCAGTGTCCCCAATGGAGCACGGCAGTGTCCCCTCTGGCCGCCCTGTCCTTCACGTCGCAGCACTGCGGGAGAAGAGAGGGACAATGCAATATCAACCCGGCTGCGTGTTTTGCTGCCGCAGATACAAACGCCCATCGCTGGATGAGCCTCTGCCTCCCCAGCCGGTGCGAAGCGCAGCCCAGGGCTGCAGCCAGGTACGCCGCTGCCAGCGCTCGCCTCTGCTCTCCTCCCGCTGACTCGTGTGCCAGCTCCAGGACAAACCCCTTGTCCTGATGCTCGCTGCCCAGCGCGAAGGCGGCGGCTCCCGCCCGCGGTGCCCGCTGCCAGCCGGGCTGCCGGGGGCGGCCCNGAGCGTGCGAGGGGCGGCCCGTGCGGCGGAGCGACCGCCGGCAGCGGGGACGGCGGGTCCATGGAGCACAACCACCTCCACCTCCACAACGGCTCGCTCCTGGCGCACCACCGCTATGGCTGCGGCTTGGGGTACGCACCTGTCGTCTACTACAGCCTGCTGCTCTGCCTCGGGCTGCCGGGTGAGTGCCGCGGGACGGGCGAGGCTGCGGGGCCCCGAGCGGCTCCTGCCCGCTGTGCGGGGCGGGGCGGGGCGGGGGG
>VZTT01071139.1:5323-31402 GCA_013400855.1 Buphagus erythrorhynchus
ACAAATAGATGCATGCTTTGATCTAGAAACAAGAAGCTAGTGCAGAACAATCTTCCTCTCGCAAACCCGTGTCACGTTTCATACAATATCCTTCCACATTGCTTCCACTTGTCTATAAAATTTTTATTATTCTCTCCAAACAGTTTATTTTAAACTTCCTACGTTGTCACAGTCTTGCCTGCTTTTGAAGTCAAGATTCATATTTACCCACATTTACCACTCATCTCCTTCATCTTCCTGCCTATCCACAGAAACCATGTCTATTCCTCTCCAGTTAGGCAATGTCACTGCTTGTTTGCAGCTGTAGTTAAAACTTCTGCTGGCAGAGTTCAGATTTTAAGTGTTGCATGTTCAGCTCTCTGGCATACAGACTAGCAGACTTAAATGAATGATATTAAAATTTTTCCTCCCACCCTTGTGCATCATTTTCAGTTTCATAAGAAATAACTCCTATAGTCCAGGGACCATACTCAGCCCACCTTTACATAGCTCCCAGTCCTCATGCACAGAAGTCTGATTCCTCCTCCTGTGGAGGCTAGCTGTTTCCCCTTTTTGTGTGACCAAAGCACCTTCTGTTACCTGTTTTATTACCATTTGCAAGATGCCACCTTGTCTGCTGAGGTGGAAGCCCCTGTCTTAGCCTTGGACTTCCTGACCCTCAACATACACCTTCCTTTACGAACTGGCTTTTTTTGCCCACACCTCTCAGAGGTTCTCTGTTTGCTCAGCATATCCTGACGTAATGAATAGGTGAATCATCAGCTCTGGGGTAATTTCATAGGTGGAGCCTTTTCTGTTATTTGAGGTGCTAATATTTACCTCTGTAGCTTCCCTGAATTTCATGCCCTCCTCCATATCCAGCCTCCTCACTTCACCAAAAAGCTTCTTCAGCTTCCCTAGAGGCTTGACAGTCGCTAACCTACATGTTCATCTGTTTATCTTAACTTAGCTTCAGTTGTGATTATTCAAACCAATGTGATTATTCACTTCCATGTCCAACTTTCCTGAAGCATCTTCTGTGCCTCTCAAAGTCACATCTACAGTTCACTCCATCAATTTTATGGCTTTAGTCATTGTCTGATAGTGAGACTGTCAGATAACACAGCTCCTTGTACCCCAGCCATGACCAATAGCATATATTCTCTGGTGTGGGGAGTCAATCTTTCACAGTGAGAATACCCAGAAATACTTTGCTCTAACCACATTACGAGATTTTTACCCACATTTAAATCCTGGGCTACGTGCAGTAGATCTCTTGTGCTATCACAACAAAATCTCTTATCAGCTCTTCTCAAAGCAATTTCAGCCCAGCTGGTTCTCTTTTATCCACACTAATGCTGCTTTACAATTTTGCATCACCAAACCACAGTGGAATTTTCCCAGTCACCTCTATTCCTCTCTTTCTAGAGTAGGACAGCCCTTCCAACATCTCTATTTCCCTCATAACCCCCACTCCTCGTGACTCCTGCTAACCTCTTGGGGGCTAGTTCTGAGTCCCAAACTTAATAGGCCCCTTCCCACCACTTTAGTCACAAGCTTCCCATTTTGCTTTATAACACGAATGTGTTTGCACCCTCTAGGAAAACTAACTCAACACTACCAATTCAAATGTTTTACACTGTTTACTTCATATAACTGTAGCACTTGTCCTTCAGAATTGGGTAACCCCAATTTCAACTCCAGTACCAGCTCTCCCTTGACATTCTATGAGGAAAAAGAAATACACAATGCAGGCTCCCCAGGGCACCTTCACAGGCTTAACTCATATATATTCAAATTTCTGTCACATGCTACTCTCCTCCAACACAGCCTGAACACGTTTCTACATCTTTGATTAAAGTGTCAGGTTTATACAGAACAGTAACTTCAAACTCAAGTTTAAAACGGAAGTAAAAGGTCTGTTGGTCAAGCTCCGTTAAACCACACTCCTCCCACCGAGCAAATTGTAACAATATACTGATTTAACACTGAGATCTAATAGGTCATGGCATGTCTTGTTCTCTTTTTAACCATGGAAAAATATGCAAACACTTGTCACTATAGTGAGATTACTCATAATATAACATCCACTTGCCTCTACTCAAGTAACAGACATTATCAAACCCTGTTTTTCCCAATCCTTAAGTACCAGAAGGGCAAGGACTACAACTTTTGTAACAGCTTCTCCAGAGCAAAGGCACACCAGATTCTGCTGTTCTGATGCTGAAGCTAGTAAACCACTTCAGCATAAAAAGCAGAAATTCATCACATATTATAATCAACATATAGCTGCGAAAAAACATAGAAAATTCTTCATCAATTGTAGTACAGAATCTGATCTTTTTCTTTTAGACTCTAGGCTGCTATATTTTAAAAATACTGTGTACTACAGAGGGTCATATTAGATGATTACAACAATCCATTCTGGCCTTATAACTATGGAGTTTCTAAGCAGTTAATCTCCTCAAAAAATCTCCTATTAAAATGGAGCATACACAGACTCCACTTACTTAATTTGATAGTCATATTCTAATAAAATTCTGCACATGCAGCAAGTTATACCAGGTAGGAAAGGCTGAGATAAAACTACTATTTCATGTCCATTTTTCCCTCCCTACCAATCCATATCCATGTTGCACACCAAATTCAAGTCACACACTGCAAGTTTAGGTTCAGATCAGGAGCTCAAGGTTGAGGGATGTCTGAACCACAAAATATTGAGCATTTAATTTAAAACCATTACTTTATTAATCTATGAAATGGCATCATGATTTTTGTAAGGTTAGAAATCCCAAATCCAAAAACAAAGGCAATCTCAGCTTTCTAGTAATTTATGACCTCTCTGACTCTCAAAGACAAGTCACATGAAGCGTGAAGAGGCCAAACAGTCTCCTGAAGAACACCACCTGCTTTTCTTTAAAGAAATCTTACAATGAAGAATAATGCATGAAATCTAGAAGGGGAACAAAAGAGGAACAATAATATTCTACAATGTGTGTAATAGTTTAATCAGCAGTCAAATTCCTTCCTCACACAAAGCTGACAAACTACCTTGGCACCATGGATCTGCGACTCCTGGCCCTGCAGGAAGAAACAATTACAGAAGATTTCCACAACAAGGGTTTGAATCTCTCCAGTGCATGCATAATTGCAGCCATAACGCTCCATCCACAAGGACTTTGTTTTCAAAGGACTGAGGTTGCTGGAACAGACAAGTGTGTGATAACTACAAGTGAATAATCACAGGTACTGAAAATCTGAAGTCCCTGGACATTTTCTGAAAACCTGTTCTGAAGTTTATACAAGTCTTTAGAAAAGGAAAACTTCTCTAATAGATTTCTGTCTAGAAATTCCGTATTTACATATTCATCAGCTTTATGCTGATTATCATACATGATGAACTTCTGCTTTTTATGCTGAAGTGGTTTACTAACTTTAGCATCAGAATAGTCAAAGTTGGTGTGCCTTTCCTTGGGCTGGAGAAGCTATTGCAGAAGTTGTACTCCTTGCCCTTCCAGACGTAAAGATTGGGGCAAACAGAGTTTGGTAATGACGCTGGACAAAATCCCTACATATCCTTCAGAAGAGGTTCCAGGTGATGCAGTCCCTTCACAGTTCCCTTCGCCTTATCCAAGCATACCTGAATTCCTGGCACATGGACTGCAGCATTGTGCTGCCACAACAGCTCAGAAAAGTGAAGGCTTTCATGGGCCTTCACTTTTGGAACACTTAGTTCCAGATCCAAAATCCTTTCAGCAGATGCCAACAAAGACAACAGCAGGTTGGTTATATGGTGCAGATTTTGTCTGAACAGAGCAACAACTCAAAAGTGAAGGGACAAAGCACGTTATTTTGATTTTTTAAATGATGTTTTTAAGCTGAGTATTACTACATTGGCCTAAGCAGAGACAATAGAAGTGTGCCAATACTCAGAAGCATAATTCTTCAGCTATTTTATACATCATAATTAGGACTCCAAGGTGGAAATGTTTGAGTCTGTTTAGCAGAGCATTTAGGTTGTAAAGATTTAAGAGAGTTAAGTCACAAGAGGTTTAAGTAATAAGGTTAAAACCAGTATTCCTTAAAGGGACACGGTCAAGGCTTGAAGCCAAATTTCTTTTCAAACTCGCCAACAGTTTCAGGCTAGAGATTATCTCGAACAAGGCACCTCTTCTTATCCTTCATCAGACAAGACATCCCAGTCCAATTCACTTTCCATTTATACAGTACGTTCAACTGCAAGGAAAAGCATCAAGAAACTGAGGTCAGCACAAAGCTGTTGAAATACTTTGTTTTTTAATGCTCCAACTGCCCAGAGGCAGGCAATCCAAAAGGCAACAAAATCAGGATTTTTAATTCCTTTAATACAGTTCCTACCGCAATTTTAAGATTTTTACAAGTTTTTAAGAGTTCAGCAATTTTAAGATTTTTACAAATTTAAGTGTGGCCAGCAAAAGTAAATCCTGCAAACAAAGCAGGCATCATTTATTCATACCTGACACTGCCCCTGTTTAACTTTCTCTCAGCACAGGGTTTGCATTAACTGAACCTCTCTCAGCACATGCTTCCAGGTTCAAGGCATGGACCCACTTCCCATACAGTTCTGTGCAAATCCCACCCCACCTTGTCTGACAAAAGGATGAACGTGCATTCGAGAGCAGTATGCCAGAGGGATCACAAAGTCACAACCATTAGTGGCAGCATTCCCTTTCATTTTTAGGATGCCCACATCTAGCTATCAGCGAGGCAGCACACCTGCTGCTGCTGTGCTCTGATTCCTTCCACTTTCCACAACAGCAGGCCATGAAACCAGGCCGTAATAATAGGGTGCTTAGTAAGTTCAACCAACATCAGTCAAAAGAATTCCTCAGCTGAGGACTTCTCATCATCTGACTTGATCCTCTAGGCACAGCTGGTCTCTCGCACTCCACGCTACACAGGAAGGAAAAGGCTGCTAAGATCTGTAGGTACTCAACATTTTTGAAGTGTAATAATTCAATTATTCAAAGTTCATAATGGGGTAAATAACTTGAAAGGATGGTAAGAAATCTGTTTTGAAAGCCTGGTGAAAGAGTTAGATGTCTCAGCTGTTTACAATGCACCAAGTAAATCACATTTGCATCTTTTAACGAAATTATCAACCAGAGATTTCTCAGTTTAACTTTTTTTTTAATCTGGATTAGACTAAAGCTTTCTTCTCAGCCGAAATAGACATATAGATGCACATAATGTATTTCATAATGTATTTAACTGTAATCTGCTCATCAGAGAAGACAGCATTACTCATATAAAGACAGTTAAACAGAGGAATGCTAAGAGCTTATATGCCTGCCAGTACTTCTTCAGTTCTTTCAAAACTTGCAAATAGCATTCCAACTCAACAACTGTTAAGCAGCAGAATAACTGTTTCGTATCACCACTCCAATTTTCTTCTATAAAACAATTATTTAATAGTTACCTGCAGTAGCTGTGATCAAATCAAACACAACATGGGCTACCAAAAAATAATCCCTGGCAATACACAACAGACATGTCAGATGGAGTTAATTTCATAAAGTTGAGAGTAATTACTACCAACTGACTGAGAAGAATAAATATGAACCAAAACTGTCATAATCAGATTTAGGAATCTTCATTAGGTGTTTTCCAGGGGACCAAAAAGCCACTACTCCTCAAGCAAGAAGGACAGCTGAATTCCAATCGACCTCAAAGAGCTATAAAGCCATGGTAAAATACAAGAAATAAACTATATTGACACAGGTTGTGTTGCCCAAGATGTAGGAAGTTAAATGCAGGGAAAAGCAAGAGAGTTAAACTTAACAAAAAATCTGAATAGAGACAAAACATGAACAAGGATATTGCCCTCCCAACTCATCAGCTGATTTAACTGCTAATGGTGAAAAAGTATTAAGCATCCCATGCTGAGGAAGAACCTGTGAGATCAGGTACTTTCCAGCTCTTGGCAAGTGAAGCTAATGTTAAATATTCAATGTGCACGTAATAAAAATTGGAAGGTCTAGAAAACTGCAACTCGCATGTCACTGAAGTAGCCTGTAGCCCAGTGACCTTTGGTTTAAATGCATCCAGAAAGATTAGAAAACAGGCTCCAAGAAAAGCAGAGTATGACACTCAGAGCACACCTGTAGGAAGTAAGGTACCTACAGATCACTGAGCACTCCAGACAAATGTCTGAAATGTCTCAGGAGTTAAGGTTCTGGAAAAAAAAAAGATGCCTACTATTCAAAGCATCACCTTGGAAAGCCTGATCCAAAATGTACACAGAGACACACAACTTAGGTAAGATAGAACAGTATCTCAATAAAGTGTAAAATGACATAGTATGGAGGGTATCCAGCGAAACAGTAATAGATGAGAGGCTGGCCATGACCAGTGGTGTTTCCCATTCCAAATGCCTGCCATATTTCACTCCCTCTGAACAGGGCATTTGCCATTTACACAAAACCAAGCAGGACACAGAAGCCAGTCAAAAGGCAAATAATAAAAGCAGAATTATACACAGAAGCCTGGTCAGGTATAAGGAGGGCCTAAGAGAAAAGAAAATCCATCTGAAATTCTGCTAAATGCAAAGAGAGCTGATCCAAATGCCCAGGATATACCTAAGAAATAAGAATCCATATCACAGAAAGCATCTGCCAAATTTTACAGGTGACAGTATACAAGCAAAGCTCTTGGCAAACATGGCTAAAGCAGGCACAGATAAGCACACACCAAAAATACGAGTAAAGCAAATTTTAGTTCTCTATTTAATAATGATGAGACCAACACAACTATATTAAATGCAATTTTCACTAATATACAAACTTTAGAAATATGGTCTGAAAGTAAAGGCGGCAAATTCAAGTGCTAAAGAAAACCTTTTAAACCCCTGACTACAGAAAATTGTTCTGTCAAACAAAAAGCAAGAACAGCAAGCTGCTTACATACGTTTCCATACCAAGAAAATGTCAGGTATTAACCAGTAAGCTGTAATGTAAGAAAGAGGCAGAGTTAGTGAAGACCCTACACACACTTTCAGAGCAGCTCCAAATCTCTTTGCAAGACCACATAGGGAATTATCACAATGAAAAAGCAACAAAGAAAGAGTTATTACACACATCCCTCCAGTTCAAGATCTCTTGGAAGAGCAGCAAGAACAGCTTTAACTGAGTGATTAAAGTATTTTTCAAAATACCCAGTAAAATTTGATCACAAGGCCCCAAAAAAATATGCAGGAAGAAATTTCAAAGGAAATTTATAGGAAGATGATTTGCCATCAGACATACGCATTTCACATGCATTCAAGTCAAGTATTTCAAATAAGGTCCTAGATTTAAAAAAGCAGTTTAATTTGCTTGGACCTTCAATGCGGCTGTGTAAGCTGCAACTAGATCTTGGACTGTTAAAGATTAAAATTAGGTTCTTTCAGCATTTAGATTAAATGCAGCACTTTACTGAATATTAAAAGAGTATGCTAATAACACTTTAACAAGTTACGCCTGACAAACACTAGACTGAAAGAGTAACCCAGCATACATAATTGAGAGCAAGAAGGAAGCAGACACTATTCAAATTCAGGAAGCATCTCTGTACCTTTTCTTCATGCCATTGAGAAATATAGGAAGGTTTCAGGTAGTTCACAGTCCCCTCAATACCTAAAAGTAGATTCCATACTGTTTGTTGAAACTTGAAGTAACAGGGCCCAAAGCTGAAAGAGTGAGGATTTTAAACAGGAAATCAAATGATCATCCATGCATCAAAAGCCGAGTATGGTTTGCAGGTTTTACTGAACAACAGAATAAGCTAGAGAACTTAAAAGTTCTCTCCAATTACAGCCTTATAAACCTTAAACCTAGCTCTCAGCACAAAAATGCTCTTTTAGTAGAGGAGACTTCTATCTTAGCCTTATTACCCAAATTTCTAACACACTTTATTTTGTTCCAACACTACCTACACTGGTAGCTTCCTGACGAAGGACAATTGAGAAATACAGTTCATAATAGTCACAAAGCAAATTCTAAATTAATCATTATGTTATTTTAATGTTCTACTGTTATAACCTTGCATTTCTGCTACGACTTTTAATGTCCAATTATCTTCATCATTTTGACCTACAAAAAGATGGGTAGCGTTTTTTTTTTTTCAATTCTACAACTATTTCAGAATACTGTCAAAACAGAAAGCTGGAGGCACTGCATTCCGTCTTACAGGGAACACTGACGTAAGTTGAGGCCATAACCTCAAAGTGGGGAAAAATCCTTTAAAGAGAAGTTCCTGACACTTGACCACTTGTAGGTACAGTTATTTCTAAGTACACCACAAGATTGAGCATGTTTTTCTTTCTGTTATATTTAGCATCCATTTCCATCTTCCTTCTTTGCTTCTTTCCCTTGGATGTCAGCACAGTCCAATTCAATATACTGGAATTCAAATTTTGCTGGCAATACAGAGATGGACAGTTAAGTTCTCTCAGTGGTATTCCAAAACTCCAGCTGTTTTGACAAAAATGTCACAAGCTCTTCTAATTCTTCAGAGCAGCCACAAGATAAACATTAGGCACACAAAAAATATAATTCCTAATCTCCAGACAGTGTCATTCCACACAGGAGCCAACTTGAAATTCTAGCGTGCAAGAGCTCTCCAGGTAACTCTCACAAAAATACTCACAAATCTCCCAAATCTCTGAACCAAATCTCACACAGATACTGTGGATCAGACCCCAAGATAAAAGCACATTACACAAAAGCACTATGCCCTCATGGGACTAAGGCAGGTACTGTGCACAGGGATGCCAGAAGAACCCCACTGCCAAAATCCTTGGCATTATAATTATCAGCTGGACTAGGTAGGTCAAGCAGTTTGGAATACAGTGACAGTGAAGACACAGCTTAAGCTGCTATGAAGTGGAGAGGAGAAAAACTAGAAGAGAACCATCAGTCTTGAGATAACACGGCCTGGGGACAAAGTAGGATGCAATAAAAGTGAGCAAGTGAAAGGGCATGAAGGATGTGCCAGGACAATGACAAACAGAGCCAGCGACCAGGTGATCCACCCTCAGCAGGATGCTGTGACCCCTGCAAACTGTGCTGAGACAGCAGTTATTCCCATCTCCAAGTCAGGAGACAGGAAAGATCAGGAAAAGAACTTTTATCTAGTTGAGATGTGAGGTAGAATCAACAGTTACAAGAGAAAGCCAAGAAAGTTAATAATGCAAGACTGATGTGAAAAACTAGATTGCTTCTCTGGGATTAGTTTTATTTAATATGTGCTATTTTTCACAAATACAACACTAAATGCAAACTAATAAAGCAAACTATGCCAAGAGAAGATTATCAGACATAATCCAGACACAGCTGCTCTGAATAGGAGGGTATGCAACCTCTCTTGCACTTAAGCAGTGGAATCAAAACACGAAGAAGTCTCCTAAAAGCCTCAATCATGTAATATTCAGGATTTCTTTTCTCCTTCACTTCACTTACACTCAGTGCATATTTTCCTGCTTCAAAAGAATCCCTTAATTTTCTCCTACAACAGCCCATTACCACTGGCTTATTTCACATGTCCCCTGAACAGTTGCAGACAAACCCAGACTCACAATTCCTCTTAGCTTAGATTTTCTGTCAGGTGCTTCCTATTTCTATAGCAGATACAGCTCAATGATTCTGGAAAAAACAAAACAAAACAAACAAAATACACCAAAGAAACAAACAAAAAATGCCACACAGCAAAAATAAATAAAACAAACAACAAATCAAAACAAATAAACAAAGAGGAGGAAAAAGGAAAAAAAAAAACCCACAAAAAATTGTTTGTTCTCTAAGAAGGTAAAAGAAATGTAGCACTCAACACAACATCAAGGAGTCATGTATGCTAGTTGGTCTTTCAGGAACAAAGGCGGCACTCAGACATGTTTGGTCACAAACACTGAGCACTGTTTTAGATTAGCGATTCATTAAAATACTATTAATGTGCGTAATTCAAGGGGGGGTGGGAAATAAATCAATAAATTAAAACACTGTCCTTCTGACTGCCAGGCTTCTTGTGACGCTGACACTTAGGGCTTTTTCCACATTTTCCTTTAAATGTGAAACTGCAATCCAGATGCTATTAACAGTGTCCCAATCACCTACATTCATTCCATGGAGGCTTTTGTTGTCTTTCTTTGTTAGTCTCAGCTCTACACCATCCAGCCCCGAACTACTATGTAGTCTCATATGTGTACCATTTTGAATAGGAAAAAGACACAGCTTTTTCAACTTTCTTACTAACAGCTCACTGCTGTCTCAACAACTTTAGTTCATTTCAGTGAAAAGGCAAAAGAATGGAGAAAAGTGCCATTTTTTGGGCTTTTTTAAAAATGTGACAATTAATAAAGCCGCCTCCTCTTTGCCCTGGTTGTTTTATCTCAGCTCCTGGAATCTGTTTTGTTTTTCAGACTGCTCTGCCTCAACATACTTCCATACCATGTTAGATGGCTGCTACTTGTGAGATCTCCTCAACTCATCCTTTCAGTCATCCCTATTTCAGAAAACGTATTTTTTGACGTTTAGTAAATTGACTACATTCTGCAATCTTATAATAAAGTTGCTCAGTATCATCTATTTAAATGAATGCTGGTGTCTTCTACTGTCTTCACACAGCAGATGGAAATGGAAGATATATTTTTCTCAGTAATTCTTCACACACAGTCACCAGCCACCCCAAGTTTCTTCTTTAGCTCTTCACACAACCAAAGAATAAATCAAACACAAGAGCGCATTCATTCCAGGCTCCTGAAATGCTTTTGTCCCAAAAACTCTACAGATCAAGAATAAACACCTTGGAAAGAGAAGACACTTTCAGTAACTCATTTAGTTCACACTCTTTTACTATTTCTCATGAACGGTGTGTAAAACATATTTTTAAGACAATCAGCTTCAAGTGGTATCAAACACACATTTCATTAAAGGACACTCTGAAAATATCCTGAGGATGAACCACCAAAAAGAGAAAAAAAAACACCTGTAACACATATAAGCATCCTTTGGCTAATAAGACTCTGCTTCAATGAAGAGATTTTGGCAAAACCTTCAAAATGGGCTAGACAAGTCTGCGCTTCACAGTTTACATAGAAGTGTATGAAAAGCATATTTAAGATAAACTTTGCACTTGTACACCTCTCCTAAGCCCTTAAACATAACGTGTGTTTAATAAAAGGGCTAAAACTTAATTCAGAAACACTCCCCAGAATCGGCGCTCTCCCCAGAGTAACACATCTCAAGATACACTGCTGGACATCTCACACCATCTACGAAACGGGGACTTTGACTCAAAAGGGTGACGAACAGCTGGATAAGGAGCTGTTATCAATAAACCCGTGTGTGTGAAAGAAGAGCTGAACTGCCAGCAGCGCCAGTTATTTTATCATTCCTGGCAAAGGAGCTGAGAACATTAAAACTACACTTTTAAGCCGCAGGGCACGGCTGCGCTCGGGGACGCCCTGTGACCACGGCGTTCAGTGCAGGGAGACACGTCCCGGTAGCGTGAGCCCTGGCAGATGGTTTCCCTCAGGGATTTCTTTATCATTATTTTTTAGCACAAGGCAGCAAGAAACGGGAAACCGGAGACAGCACTATAATCCACTCCGCAGAGAAAGTGCCGGCTTCCCGCAACCTGTTAAACGAGGGGACGAGGCTCAATAGCAGGATGAGGAGGTAATTAGAAATGTATGTGAAATAACAATGCACGCTCTAAGGCGAGTATACGGAGTGACAGCAGCCTGCTTCCTGCCCGCGCCGTTCACTGGGCGATTCAACTCGTGTCCGAGCCAACTCCCAAAAGTCAGCCACGGCTCCTCACGGCTCCCGGGGCTCCGGACCTCCTCCTGGACCCGCACCTGCTCCCTCGCCATGCGGCACCTCCCGCCCAGGGGTGCCGGTGGCGGCCCGGGCCGCGGCCGCCTGTGGCTCAGCCGGGAGGCACCGGCACGCCCGTCCCCGCTCCAGAGAGGCCGAAACCCACTTCACCCAGGACAAAGCCAAACCCTGCCCAGGCGTGTCCCCCTCGCTCCGCCGCCCCGCTCACCTCGCACGCAGAGCAGCGACATGGCGGCCCCGGCAGCCGCCCCCGGCTCTCCTCATGCCGCCCCGCGGACACCGGGCGGCGGCGGCGCCTCAGCCGGGGCGGGGCCGTCCCGCCGGGGCAGGGCCGAGTGACGACGGACGCGTCAGGAGAGCCCGCGGCGGGCCGGCCGGGCTGCGCTCGGCCGCGGGGCTTCGCTGCACAGCCTCTCTTCTTTCCAGGCTTTTGTTTCACTCCCGAAAGGCGAGGGAACTCGATGGAGGAGGAACGCCCTGGGTGTGTCTTCGCTGGAGGGCTTCACACCTGTCCTGTGCTGGGATAGGTTGTGGTGTGCTAGGGTAAGAATTAGGGAATGTGTTGGAAGGGACCCTTAGGGATCATCGAGTCCAGCTCTTGGCCCTGAACAGCTCAACCCAAAATCCCCCCATGTGCCTGAGAGCATTGTTGAAATGCTTCTTGAACTCTGTCAGGCTTGGTGCTTCCCTGAGGAGCCTGTTCCAGTGCCCAGCCACCCTCTGGGGAAAGAACTTTATCCCAAAATCCAACCGAAACCTCCCCAGACACAACTTCAGGCCATTCCCTCAGGTCCTGTCACTGGGCACCTGAGAGAAGAGATCAGCGTCTGCCCTTCTGCTTCCCCTCCCGAGGAAGACCTGAACTGCTGTAAGGTCTCCCCTCAGTCTCCTCCAGGATAAACAAGCCAAGTGACCTCAGCCACTCCTCATATGGCCCTTCCCCATCTCCTCTGCTGATGAAGGAGCTCAACTGATGATGAAGAATCTCGACTGATGTACAGCAACAGCTCTTTGTATCCCCCCATGTGGAAAAAGCCATAAGCCAACACTTAGGGACAAGCAGGACAAGCAGATGTGATGACTGTGTCCTGAAGCTCTCCCTCAGTACCCTTTCCAGCTATAGTGGCCAGCCAGCTCTGAGGGTTTCCAGAACCTGGTATGTTTGTGTGGTTGGTAATAGCCAGTCCATCTCTCTGCTTATCTAGTCTATCTCAGACCCCTCCAAAGTTTGCATCCTCATCTTCTGATTGAGCAACTCACAGGTCAGCTGCCTGTTGCAGAAAGAACCTCCTGAACTGCTTTCCCTTGAGCCCAGTTCTAGGAGCTCTCTCTGATTGCCTCTAATGCTTTTAGTGCTGTTTCATCCCAAACTATAAATAGCCATAACACTGCAGAATGTGCTTCTAGTTCCAAACAGAAAATCCAGCAAATAATTTCTGAAATTGAGACTCAACAGTAAAATGTCATACAATGTGATTACTATTTCGTTAATATTTAGAACAACTCCAAAATTTGCAAAGTGTGAAGCACAAGACTCCTAGTTAGGTGTTTCAAAGACCAACCAACCTTCCCAAGGTTCACACTTAGACAAGGGATATTTAATTTCTGCACAGCAGATTTTTCTGCCTTCATGTTTGCTGCCCAGAAGTGCATCAATGAAGGGAATGTGTCAAAAACATACATATCTCTGAGATACTAAGAGGAACCACTTGTAAGGATAAACCATGGTATTCCTGCAAGCAATCAACCAGACTGTGTGCTAAGGGTGTTACCAAAGGCAGACTCAAGGGACTGGGAACACTTCCACTTAGCAGTGTGAATGGGAACTGTCAGTGCAGGGAGCTCCTAGTGCCAGCACTGAGACAACGAGCAAGGAAATCTCTTCCTGCCCCTGAAGTGGCTTCAGTGCTGCTGAAACGCTGCTAAACTCCTCAAAAGCTCTTCTTTGCTTCTCTGTGTGTTCCTCACATGTAGCAGCAGCAGCAGCAGACTCTAAGAGTCCCAGCACACCAGATTCTGCATTTTGGCAGTACATCATCCAAGCCTGCCCCACCTGTGAGCTGGGCACTCCACTGGCTTTCCAGTTAATTTGAAGGGAAGTTAGTGTTTCGCTCTGTAAAGTCCATTATTATTTATCTGCCATATGTCTCAGGGGAGAGTGCCAGATCCCTGGCTTTTTCAGGTGTCTATTGCTCCTTTGCATTTTTTCACAGCCTCAGAACTTTTCATCAGCAAAAGGTATTCCCAGGGGTCCCTGAGCTGTCCTGATGCCTTTCCTTTCCTTTCCTGTCTTCTTTGCAACCTTGTTGCAAACAAAATCCTTTGAACTGTGCATGAACTAATTTCTGCCACAACCACACAATCTCATGACTGCCCTCCTCCCTTCACTGGGCCCCATTGCTCTGCCTGGCCTAATTTAAAAATTAAAACATTCGAGGCCATAATTGTCACAGACTGCGTCACACGGCACCTGGTACAGCAAGTCCCTATCTTGCCCACAGCTTGTAAATGCTACCAGAATAGGGAAATTATCTCATCAAGGGCAGATGAGGTCATATGCATTTTAAAATCGTAGTAATGTGTTATTAGCAAGCATGGCAATTAAGTAAGTGTCTTGTAGCTAGGGTAAGATGTCTCACCACCAACAGTAACAGTGACTGCTGGAATTACCACAGATGTTATGATTTCCCTGCAGTTCTGAGGTCTAATTAGACGCAAACGTTTTACCAGACTTTTTCTAATCAAAAGAAATCATTTGTATTCGTGTGTCTGTCCATCCCTCCTCTCCTTTCCATCTCAGATAGGCTGGAAGAAGGATGAAGTCATTGCTGCAGAACTTTTGAAAGGTAGAGTTACCTTCTTCTAAATCATGCTTCCTCTTTGAAATCAACTTCCTTATGTTTTCCCAGCTGAAGTGACACTCCCAATGGATCTTGCTCTGTTACTGTTTCTAGTTCTTCCTCTGGACACTGTTGTCATAAATACAAAAAATAGCTTAGTGATAGAAAAGCTGGAGTAGAAAGGGGGGGNAGTTCTGTGCTGCTCTCAAGCTATTAAACATGATTGATTTTTCCAAGTTTGTTTCTAGAAATCCAGAAAAGGAAATGCCAGGTTCACAAATGCTTAACTAGAAGCAAAGCCCTAAAACCTGTTGCAGCAAACCAGATCTAAATTGTGCAGCTGACAGTGTGTTCTGGTAGCACAGGCAGCACACTCCATCAGCAGTGTACTTTTTTTATTGGAGAGTTCTGCTGTATTAAAGAGGAAAAACACAGTGCAGCGAGCACACTGCAGTAACTTCCATACTTTATGAGATTATCCACCTTCCCTAACAACAAAAGGTGTTGATTTTTTTACTCCCTTCAGAGCAAGAGTTAATTTTCTCTAGCTACTCAGACCCCAGCCACTGGTCTCAGTTCACCTGCTGTTGAATGGGAAAGTAATAAATGGCTGATACTCCAGTCACTGCAGCTTGCCAGCTGTTTTTTACCTGCCTATTTGCTGTAGTTTCCCTGTTCAGAGAGCAATACTGTAGTTATATTTGCAGTCTACATAAACTGTGTTTGCTTCTTCCCTTCTTGTTCTGCATTTTTTGAGTTTTGTATTTATTGCTAGAGAATGGGTCAAGCTGAAAGTTAGTGTGTAGCAAATCCACATGGGCTTTATTTTAAATGAAAAGGTTTAGATCTGTTAAACCATTTTTACTCTTATGCAACTGACAAAAAAAATCATCTCAGACTTGGTTTTGGGGCTAAGCTCTAAAGATAAGGAAAAAAAGCTTTTAATTTACCCTATGGCATTTGGCAGGAATTCAGTGCTGAATATAGACTAAGCAGTTGATTGATATTCTGATATTGGGAGGCAGCCCTCAGATTTATTTGGCTGTAAAATAACAAGCTACTGAAATGGCTTTCACTGGTTATTTCTGATCAATTTCTGTATTAACAAAATGTAATATTTGCACAACCACTAGGGGACAACATGATCTCTTTCACAACCCTGTGTAGTGTATTGCATGTGCACAGGACACATTTGAATAACATCTTGAAATGCACCATTCTCTGTAATGGATTGCAGCCTATAGTCAGTGCACTAGCTAAAAAACACCATAGACATGCACTGAAATGTACAGGGAAGCAGCCTGCCATCCTCTCAATTGCACATGAACTATAATGTTGCTTTTAACACTCAAAAATGTTCAAAAGAATTTAAAGGTTGGGGAATGGATAGGATTTCTGCACATGTAGGAAAGCAAGGTGGACAGAGCAGCAGCCGCCACCAAACAAGCAACCAGACTTTGGGCTGCAGGTTGGAATATCCTCTTTCCAGTGTCCCAATCTTGTCCTTTCCTAAAAACTGATGACATCTGGAAGTTACAGTGGTCTGGCAATTTCAGGCTTTAATCAGTGGCTTAATTTTAATTGCCTCTTGAAGCAGAGCCCCTCCAACTGTCCTGTCCAAGCCACCACTCTGCCACTGAAGTCCCTGTACTGAGCCTTTCCTTTTGGCATACTCAGGAACTCTATGCAGCCATTTTAGCTTTCCATTTAGCATGACCACTTGGGTAGGCTTCAGTTTTTGTGCCTTAATTCTCCTCCCACAAAATGGAGGTGGTGATAATTCTTTAAGGACGGAGGTATCGAAGGGTGTCCTGATTATAAATACATTAGGGATGATGAGATGCATGGACACCGTCACTGCATAACCATTTAAATTGCACAAAGAGATCTGCCAGCTTTTAGATTACAAATGTGTATTCAAAAGGCTGGAGAGGCAAGAGGGACCCTTTCATCTCAGGGAAAAAACCCTATATATGAGAGCAGCTTCCATGGGAACGGATCTTTCAATTACAGCTGCTCTGCAGAAAAGTCTTTCAACTGCTCATGGCAGAATTGATAGAACTGAACCCATTTCTAATACAATTATCCTGACCATCCCAAATATGTCATTTCTTCTTCATGTTGAGGCAGTTTGTCCTTGAGCAACAGAGCAGAATTATGCTGCAGATTACACCCAGAGCTGCACACATGTAGTATGGGTCTTTGTCTGTCCAAGCAGTGAGCAGCAAAGCTAGCAACACAGGGTCTGTGTGAAGTAGAGGCCCCAAAAGGGATAATTCCCTGGCATCTAACCAAGCATGCTAGGACTGATGCTGTCTGCCAGTGATCTCTCACCTAGCCAGCGTGCACAGTGCCACTATTGCTGCTTTCCCAAAAAGCAGAATCACAGAATCATGAAGTCAATTAGGTTGGAAAAGACCTCTGAGATCATCAAGTCCAGCCTATGGCCTAACACCACCATGCCAACCAAACCATGGCACAAAGGGCTATGTCCAGTCTTTCCTGTCTTTCCTTAAACACCTCCAAGGACGGTCACTCTACTACTTCCCTGGGGAGCCTATTCCAGTGTTTAATCTCCTTTTCTGTGAAGAAATTCCTCCAAATGTCCAACCTAAACCTCAAGGAGTTTGAGACTATGTCCTCTCATCCTGTCCCTGGTTAGGTGTAGGGAAAAGAGACTGCCCCCCACCTGGCTACACCCTCCTTTCAGGTCATTATCAGAGCAATATCACTCTTATCAGAGAGATAAGGTCACCCTGAGCCTCCTTTTCTCTAGGGTAAACACCCCCAGCTCCCTCATCCGCTCCTCCTCAGACTCCAGACCCCTTCCCAGCTCCAGCTAGACTCACTCCAGCACCTCAATGTTCCTCCTGAATTGAGGGGCCCAGGACACAGGTCAGAAGGTGGTCTCACCAGTGCCAAATACAGAGGCACAATCACTTCTCTGATCCTGGTGTGGATCCTGGTGATCCTGGTCCTAGCATATCCATGAGCTGAAGGATGCTCAGGTGCCCTGAAAGCCTGTGCCTTAGGCTGAAAGGATCATTCTGATCAGCAGAAATACTGTACTTTGAGCAGTATTTATTCTTGGCTGCATTTAGCTTAACTATCCCTTCCTCAACACCTGCCTTGCTGTCTGGCAGTCTGACAGTGATATGGGTCACAGGACTGAGACGACCCCTGGGATCAGAGCCCCTGTTCCTACAGTCACACTGCCCCTTTTGCCCAGCTCTGTGTCCTTTACAAACAGTTTGGGTATTTGCTATGGCACTTTACAGGAACTATTCTATCATCCCAACATACTTGTGTTGTTCATCATTCTGCCAGCTTCACCTTCCACTTAAAATAGTGTTTCCATCTTTCTAATATTTAGACATGAGACAGCAACTCCATATTCTAATTTTGCTTTTTTTTAGATTTTAAAAAAGGCATTTTTTCCCAAGAACTCCAGACATCCCTGTTTCCGACTGAATTATTTCTGTTTTGCACCTTTTCCATTTGAATTAGCACTTCTCAAGTATAAGCATGTATTGTGCACTACTAGTCACATCAGGATAAAACCAGTATTGCCTGGTCTTGGTGCCAGAGATCAGCTACACAGATCTATGGAGTCCTGTGAGATGGTCACCTTCTGATTCTACAGGAGCAGGTATGCTGTTCCATACTCCTCTTTGACTGGATTAATGTCTAAATTGAGCATGGCTTCCCTCTTAAAAGGAAGTCAATATTTTATTTTAAATAAATCAGATATTTTCCCTTTCCAAGAGGAGCCACTTGTAACTTGGCAAGATGTGAAACACCCTTACCCCACCTAGGCTTGTTTCCTGCCTTACAGCTGTGTCTTCAGTTATTTTCTGTTCACATTAGCAGATATTTGAGCAGTGCAGAAGGTTATTCTTCAGTAGAGGAGCCTAGGGGAGTAGCTTTTCTCTTGCTTTTGTAGTTTTTATTCTTTGAAGATGAACATTTGTCAGACATAAAAGAGGAGCTATTTGTGAGTTGAAATTGTTGGCAAGTGCAGCAGAAGCAATTGGCTCTGAGGAAGCAGGACCGTGAGACCACAAAGGGTTCTTCTGCCTGCTTGACTGGCATCACCTTCCCAACACCACAGTCAAAAGCCACCGAGTCAGTCAACCTCTAGGAAAGAGAATCACAGGCATTAAAGTTACCCCTCAGGAATATTGGACATCTTTCACCTTGCTGTGGGGCAGCTGACATAGATTCTCCTCTCTGGCATGATCTTTTATTGTAGTGTACCTGCTACCTGGGAGCAGCAAGGGCAGAAGAGAGGTTTCTACATTAAAACAAAAAATGCCTCAGTAAGACCCATAAAAAACACGGGAGAGTATTTAACTGTATTTATGTATAACATGTTTTTGTCAGAGAATTTTTATAGTGCTCTTGTAAAATTACTTTCTGGAGGAATAAAGTACATAGCGGGGAAAAGTCCAACCTCACACCATTCAGGAGAGCCACCAGCCCTCTGGAAGAGGCCAAGTGACTGACACTTCCTATGCAAACAAGCTGTTTGACCTTCCAGCTAAACTTTTCCATAGTGCTGGAGTTCAAGCAGTGTGCATGTGTACCATGCCTTCCTGCTACCTGAAGAAAAAGGGGAAAGCAGGCAGGAAGGCAAGCTGGCCCTCCCTCCTCCAAGCTTCTGGAGCTGCAATAATGGAGTAAAAGCCCTGTTGGGACACTTTTTGCCACCAGCCTCCTCAAAGGGGTGTGCAGAAAGCAAGCATTTTGCAGTTCTGTTCTCCCCAGTTCACCAGGAGTCTCTCTAGTTCACATTTTCACTCCCCTTTTTGTCCTTGTTTCCAAAGGATTTATAAAAATCCTCTTCAAAAGAATTTTAAATGCAAAGATGAGAAAAGCTTATCCATTTCATTAAATGCTCATGCAATATCTAGCACTGTGCTGCTGATTGCTGCAGTGTAAGACAAACAATAACAAGTAATTAAGAGATATTTTACTGTCCATATTGCAATTTTTTTCCCATTACTCCTTCAAAGCTACTTTTTTAAGCAACAAAAATAAAAATTAAGGACTCTTCATATTTTACATACCTGTGTCCACAGTACAATGTGCCTGGCAGCTGTGGGGCATGGTTCCCTTAATAACAGAGTGAACTGCAGGTGAAGATAAGTCACAAAACATGCAGCATTACAGCCTGAAAGTTGTTTTATGGACCACAACTCTTTATTACCATGTTGCTGAACTTCACCTTCTATCTCTGATGGCAGGTCTGAGGATCCTCTTGAAATATTGCCTTCAGAAATACCATGAACGGGATGGGTATCATTTGGGGACTGTTTCGCATATTTGAATGAAATAAGTTGGTAAAATGCAAATACAAAAGCAAAACTCAAAACTGTAGCTAACAATCCCAAATTTCTTGTGTTTCTTGGGCTGGATATTATCATTTTATGTTGCAATAAGAACAGACATCATCCATTAATTCTTTGAGCCTCTTCTGAGAGCCAAGGAAAAAAAAAAAAGGGAAAATACTGCTCTTCCAACTTTCTTTTCCATCATAAAACAACAAACAAGGTCAATAAGCCTTTGCTCTACACTCCTGAAAATCCAGCCCAGCTGGTTACATAAAGTTGCTAAGGAAAATCGGCAAAGGTTGGAGGGAAACAGCCTGGGACAGATAGGGTGTTTAAACATTGGCACTGTGATAAGGGGTCTGCAAGGATCCTGCCACGGTCGTGGCCTGCCCTGGCAGGAAGCTGTGAAAGCTGAAGGGTGAGCAGTCCCTGGTCACTGGATTATAACCTGTGGGGTGATGGGGCAGCCCTGAGCCTCACTGCAATGCCTCTGCTGTACACCATGACTCCTCAGCCATCCTTGGGGTGTCCTGGAGACTTGTCCAAATCTGAACCCACTCAAAGGAAAGGAGCAGGGGCCGCCGACACCCTCAACCCTCATCTCCACTCTGAAAAGCACCTGCTTGATTCCAGAGCTGACATTTCCCTCCCTGCTCCTCTTCTTCCTCATCTCTTCCCATCTGCCTGAGAAGGGCTCAGCTGAAGCTTCTCTCAGAGCCTGCAGTCAGAGCATGAATGCAAGAAATGCCTTTAACTGGCTTGAGTTTGCCAGACCTTGCCTTATACAAGAAGCTAGTGATTCTCACTGAGGAAAGGGACATACACAAACGTAAAACAATCCTGGAGGAAAAGGCAGCAACACAGTAATTCCACTGAGATAAGGTCAGGTGCTGCAGTGGAAAGCAGAGTGGTGTAGGAGGGATTGGAGAGCTGCTCAGGTCTAGCCTCCCATCACCTATGGGAAACAAAGTTTCCCAATCTGCTGAGATGCCGTTCCCTCTTGCCATCTGTGAAGTTTCTCGAATCTGGGCACTGAAGCCACTCTGTCTGTAGTGACATCTATCAGTATAATTTGATGGGATCATGACAGGGATACCCAGCAGAAGGTCAAGCCAGCGTCCACCATCTGAACCAAAAGCTGCCCCTGCCAGTTAATTGTTGGGGTGTCTAAGAGCTGCTGGAAGGCAGAGGTAGCTGTCTAATTTCTAGAAGTATGAGGCTGTGAAGAAGTAACCTACCTTCAATATAATTTGCTTAGCCCAGAGTGGTTTTTGGCAGAACCAGCCATGCTTTCTGCCCCTCTACAATTTCTGCTAAGTATATAGAGCCAAGATCCCAAGTGTGTGCACTCACCAGAGACCCTAAAACCCTTTCCTTAGGGTACTGCTCTTAGTCTCAGCATCCTGGCCAAATTCCAGTTGGGTAATTAGACTGTGATTAGGTAACCATTTGCATATGCCATTACTCTTCCCTAGAGAGCCTATCTCTAAATTATTTGATGGTTTTAGGATTTCTAGTCATTATGAAGGCTATTTCCATTGCCAGTGGGAGACTAAATGCTGCCAGAGTTTGGGGAATCAGCACAGGCTCTGGAATGAACAGAGAGCAGCCCTGCTAAGAAGGCCTTGGGGGTACTGTAGGTGAGAGGCTGCACATGCCCTGGCCATGGCACTCACAGCCCAGAGAGCCAAACGTGTCCTGGGCTGCACCCAGAGCCCCGTGGGCAGCAGGGCAGGGAGGGGATTCTGCCCCTCTGCTCTGCTCTGCTGAGACCCACCTGGAGCACTGCATCCAGAGCTGGGGTCCCTGCACAGGAGGGACAGGGACCTGCTGGAGTGAACCCAGAGGAGGGACACAAAGATGATCAGAGAGATGGAGGATCTCTGCTGTGAGGAAAGGCTGAGAGAGCTGGGATTGTTCAACCTGGAAAAGAAAAGGCTTAGGGGTGACCTTACTGAGGCCTTCAAGTACCTCAAGGGAGCTGGCAAGAGCAATGGAGAGGTATTTTTTACAGGGGCATGCAGTGACGGAACAAAGGGGAATGGCTTCAAAGTGAAAGAGGGTGGGTTTAGATTAGATACTAGAAAGAAATACTTTACTGTGTGGGTGGTGAGGGCCTGGCACAGATTGCCTAGAGAAATTGTGGATGCCTCATCCCTGGAAATGTTCAAGGCCAGGTTAGAGGGAGTTCTGAGCAACCTGGTCTGGTGGAAGGTGTTCCTGTCAGGTTGTCTGGATTCTGTGGTTCTCTGAATGGCTTCACTTTACACAGCTTTCCTCTAGGATGGTGTTGCCTGTGTGGCCTGGGTACTGCCTATGGTAGGGGGAGTTCTCCTGCCATCTCTCCATTGGGGAGAGGCTGATTCAAGCCTGCTCATAAAGCTGAGGTAAGCAGCAACACCCCCAACCAGGAAAAGAAACATAATGTCATTGTCATGCTTAGGGGGTAGGAAAGAAACAGATTGGCAGAGTCATTTACATGTGCTAGGGATCATTTTGTGGTTTCCAGATTGAAATTCTTAATGGCACTCGTTATAAGTAATTTGCTTCCAGATGCTGTTTGCTTTCATGTTCAGAGCTACATGCATCAACACAGAAAATTCTTCTTGGAAAATGGTTACTCGCAACCACACAAATCTAAGAAAAATCAGCATCGAAAATGCAGGAAATGTTAGCCAGGTACCATCATTTTCCCCTGCCTTTTTATCCTTAATTGCCAGCCATTTATCTACCATGGAATATATGCGTCATAAAAAAATGCTGATGTCTCACAAAGATATCAGGTGAAGCAATATTTGCTTCTATCACAGGATTTTTATCCCTTGTGTGCCTCTTCCCATACCCAGCAGCTTCCCCTCCAGTCTGCAGCTCTCATCCAGCTAGCTATCACCTCCTGTTCCCATATGGTGACACTGGCACTGTATTCTGCATCCAGAAGCTTCTTAAATCCAAACCTTGGCTGACACATCCACAGGGAAAAACCCAGTTCCTGAGGCTGATGGCAGCAGGCAGCATCCATCACAAGCCTGACTGCAGAAAAAAGCAATCAATATTCTGGAGCTAGGTTACCCTACAGAGACAGCACAGATGTAGAAGAAAAGAATCCCTATCTAAATACACCTTCCCATTAGGCAGACAAGTTTCTCTAGAGGTCTCCCATCAAACTACCAAGCAGCCCAAGTTTGTCTGTGCAAAGATCTGCTAAGACAACACCAAGCAGCAATAAAGGGCATGTTTCCCTGCAGGATCTGGAGGTCTGAGTGGCTGGAGGTATCCAGGAGCCTTGTAGGTTGAACATAACTTTTTTCTTGGGAGTTGCTTGTAATTTGAGGATTTACCAGAAAACTGCCCAGTTCTGGTGTCATTTAGTGGAAGTTTCTCGCTATGGCCTCACCAATTCTGTGCTGGCAGATTGAGTTTTCACAGACCAAAGCCTGTAACTGCAGGATGCTCTGAAGTCAACCCCACGGGCACTAAGTTTTAGTACTAATTACATCTGAATGTGGGGACGGGGGAACTGGCATCTGTACCATGTCTCATCTTTCTGTAAGGAAGGGTAGAGCTTTTCTGGTGCTTTAGGTGTGTGTTGGGCCATCAGCCAAACCAGGAGCCTCTCCCAACAGCAAGGAAAGGGGGGCTGTGATGCACTTCCGAGTCTTGGCCAAAAGCCAAGCAAACAGCACAGCTGGGAGCTGGCAGCTCTCTCACAGAATCAAACCAAGACAAAGGAGACTTCCCCTCTGCACACAGAGGTTTCTCAAAACTCATCCTTGCACCTTATTCCAAAGCCATTAGCTTTGGATGTTCTCAGCCTCATAACTTCTACATTTTTGAGTGCTTCTCAGGTAGATTTTGCTGTTTGGCAGTTGTGGGGTATGCCAGTGCCTTGGCCATGAAGCAAAAGCAGGAGAGCTGGCTTTATCCTGACGCTGAGTTTGTGCAAACCTGTACAATTTTGGATGATACTCTCAGGCATATGGTATGACTCTTGGGGTGTCCTGTGCAGGGCTAAATGTTAGCCTCAATGATCCTTGGGGCTCCCTTCTAACTAAGCATATTCTGCGATTCTGTGATTTTGTGAATTGCTCTGTTCCTTGGCAAAAGTCCTGAGAACATTTTCTAGCCCTGTCTTTGTCCTGCTGCAGTCCTGCTGCAGTGTTATAGAGTGAGCAGATGCTTTGTCCCCTCTGATTTGTCACCTCTGTGTAATTGACCACACTTTTCTTCTGGAGACTGTTTTCCATCAGATTCAGTGCTTTGTGTCTTCATTGTTCATTCCCTCAGAGTGTCTTTTGGAGCAGGAGTGCCCCTAGGTTTCTGTGAGATTCCCTCTGGGTCAGGATTTAGCTTTGCAAATGCAGGTGTCTGCAGTCTGAGTGTCTCTGAGGTCTTCCCATTGCGTCCCTCTTTATAATCTGTGCAAACACTTTTTGATAACAGCTCTCTTCACCCTGGAGAGAATATTCAAACTAGATTAGATGCCCCGAAAATACCTCTTTTTCTCCACTGACCGTTAGGGAAGCCCAGGGACCTTAGCTCAGAGGAAGGCAAATGTCAGATGAGATTAATCTAATGCTTTACCTCTGTGTACGGGCACCACCTCATCTGTAAGCATCATGCTCACAGATTCTGTTTGTCCCAGATGAAGATTCCTTTGTCCAAAACAAACCTTGATGTTCTACAATTTTCTCCTCACAGATGCATCCTGTGGCCTCAAGTTCAACTCAGCTAGAGCAGAGCTCTTCATATTCATGAAGTCTTTCCATGGTGGAATAGAGAATTATTATCCTGTCAGTTTTTCAGGCCATAACCAGCATGTCGACTTCAAACCATGTCCTCCTGACCAAGGTCTTGCAGAGCCTTCCTGCAGAACAGCACTACTCTTTCCCCCTTCCCTCACACAAAGGAGTCTGTTCAAAATTCCCATCTGAGCTATTCTGAACTATGTGGCAAAGGATTTTTTTCCCTGCCAAATGTTGGACCCATCTGGCTGGCATAGTCCTAAAGAGAAACCACATGGACCTCCTGTGTTTTTCATCCAGCTCTCCTAGTTCTCCACTGCCTGCCTGTCATTTTTGAGGTTTTCAGCATCCCTCCACACTCTTCTTGAAACACTCCCAAAATGTAACCTGACTGGTTAGCTCAGCTATCAGGCACAGATCCGCGTGGCATTGGCTGACATTTTTCTCAATGCCCCTTGGTGCTGTCTCTACCTGCTGCTGTATTTCAGATCACAACTTCTCAAAACCACTTTTGTCCTTTCATTGTGAGCTGGCACAACAGCTGCTGAGGCACAGCCCCTCTGGAATGGGCTGTTGCTGCAATAGCTCAGACCAGGAGAACTCTTTGTCTGATTAAATCTGAATAGGGATTAGTAGTGGAGGAGGAAAGGGCTGTAACTTTAATTCATGAACATTATCCTCTTTCCTTCCCTCACTCATTTAGCATTAAAGTGGATGCAAGGCCACCGAGCAACATTTTTATGAGAGTTGCATGTACCCCTCTGCTCCCCTGTGTGTTTATTCCAGCTGCAGTGAGCAGAGATGAGAAGGAGCCAACCCTGCTGGGGCAAGAAGCCAGCTCCTGGAAACAATTTGTCCCTGTGGAGCATGTTTAGAGAACACAGCCTGGGGTTGGGCACCCCAGAAGTAGCCAAGTGCCTCCCACTGCAGTTCAGCCACCTGTACCTGGCACAGAAGAGCTGTGATCTCTTCCTCCCCTGGCCCTTGGGCATTCACACTGGAAAGCTTTGCTGATGAGAATTATGCTGTATGTGCCTTTTGGCCTCCACAGCCTGGGGATGGTGAAAAAAGGACTCACTTAGTGGCATAAAGTGACATGACCTGTCACTTGAGTGATCATCATCATGTGGTGACCAGTGACAGGACCCAAAGGAATGGCCTTGTGTTAGGAGGGGTTTAAGTTGGATGTTAGGAAAAGGTTCTTCACACACAGGGTGGCTGGGAACTGGTACAGGCTCCTCAGGGAAATATTCACAGCACCAAGCCTGTCTGAGTTCAAGAAGCATTTGGACAATGCTCCCAGGCACGCAGTGTGACTCTTAGGGATGTCCTG